>PVJH01003311.1:0-145163 GCA_004026705.1 Nesogale talazaci
TTTGTTGAATTCTACCTGGTTATGCTCGAAATTGCTGGTAAGGTTCCTAATTTCTTCTAGCCTATTATCTTGTTATTTGTTCTGTTACCTCATCCCTTAACTTTTGAATTTCCTTTGGTCTATAGACTTTATCTCCTCTATCATTTCATCCTTTTTCTTTATTGTTTCCTTAATATCCTATAAGACACAAAGCAGATTTTTTTCTATGGCAGATCATCCTCTGCTCCTTCTGTGAACATCACTAGGGTCAGGACTTCATCTGACATTGCATTGTTTCGCTTGCTTTCTTGTTGACAGTATTGATGCAGGTTTCTGTCTACTTGTAGTTTTGGAGAAGGTTGGCACCATTTTCCTAGAAGTCACAGATTTCTGGGGCTGTGGTATTGGCATACTGGTTTATCTCACTGGTGTTTCCCTCTCAGCCAGCCAAGATTGTCTGTTTTGGAGGTAAGTTGGGTGGCGCTCAGGGAATGGTGTTTGTATGTTTGTGAGGCACGAGGTAGCTTCTGTGAATGCCAATTGGGCAAGGAGCCATTGAGACCTGGTGGATGGTGGTGGCAGTTGACCTCAGAAGGTGGATTGAGGCCAGTGGCAGTAGATGGACCATATCAGGACCAGACCAGATCAGGATGGCAAGGTCGAAGTGGGACCTTGGATAGCCAGTGTGGGGCCATGGGGCTGGGGTAGGTCTATAGAAGGGGACAAGGCTTGTACTGCTACACTGGGAAGATACATGTCTGGGAGTGACCTGGTATGAGAGCTAAGGGACATCCATGAAGGAGCTGTGGGAATTAGGAAAATCAGCAGGGGAGCCACAGAGCTGGGGCAGACCTACATGGGAGCTGTTGGGGTTAGATGGACCTGTGGTGTAGCTGCTGGACCAGGGGAACTCCAGATGGAAGAACTGCAGCCAGAAGATGATTGGGTTTTGGCAGCAGCATTAGGCACCCCCATCAGATGTTCTAGAAGGATCTGACTGTGGCAATAAGTCCGTGACAGACTCTGTTTGTGGCTGTGTAAGGTGGTGACTCCTAGGAAAAGAAAGACATCTGGATTGCCATGGGAGTTAACTGTTAGACCCAAATCCTCTACTTGGCCTTCCAATCCTCAGACTCAATAATTGGCCCAGAACTCCTAATGCAACCTGCTGACCTGGATGTCATCTTGCAAGAAGTTTCTGAGTTTAAATGTATTAACCTAGCTGTAAAATTAAAAGGTAAAACGAGAAAGCACTTTTATAAGCACAACAATGGACTGACATGATGGAATCAATTAGAGTACTTATTCTCATACTTGTCTCGTGGCATAATAATTTCATACATAATGTGCATGCTTTGAAAATTAATGACATTAATAGTCAACACATAGCATTCAAAGACTACATAAAATTCAGAGGGAAAAGAATCCAGATTGCTGCTGTTAGTCATCATTCAGCAAGTTCTGACTCTAGAGACATCTGTGTGTAACAGAAGGAGACACCGTCTAATCCTGAGCCATGCTCACCACTATTACTATGCCTGAGCCCATTGTCAGAGCCACTGCATCAAACTATGCACTGCATGACGCTTTCCTTTTGTCCCTCCATTTTCCTGCACTTGATGTTCTTCTTCAGGGATTGGATTCTCCTAATAATATGTCCAAAATATGTTAGATGAGGGCTTACCATCCTTACCTCTAGGGAGCACTTGGGTCATACTTCTTCCAAGCCAGATTGGTTTGTCCTTTTAGCAGTCCCTGGTATTTTGGATATACTTTGCCAAAACAGAATTGAAACACATCAATTCTTCCTCATTCTTCCTCTTTCAACGTCCAACTTTCCCATGTATATAAGGCAGTTGAAAATACCATGGCTTGAGACAGCCACACCTTACTCCTCAAAGATTATCCTTGCTTTTCAATACTCTCATGAGGTCTTATAAAGCAGATTTACCTAATGTGATATGTATTTATATCTGCTGACTGCTGCTTCCATGAGCATGGATTATGGGTCCAAGCAAGACAAAATCCTTGGCCTCTCCTCTATTTATCGTGATTTTAGCTGTTGGACCAGTTGTGAGGATTTGGGTCCTCTTGATATAGATTTTTAATCCAAACTGAAGGCCATTCTCCTTTTACTTCATCAAAAATTGCAGTTACCTCCCACTTTCAGTAAGCAAGATTGCATCATCTGAATATACCAGTTTGGTAGTTACATAATCTGGTGTAAATTTGGTGCTTGAGAGAATTATAAGTGAAAGCTTGGAGTCTAACCTCTCAATTGGATGATAGCCAATGAGGCCTCTGTATGAGCATGACCTTCTCTTAAGGATTTTCTACTTGGAGGTCAGAAAGACACTCTCTCTCTCTCTCTCTCTCTCTCTCTCTCTCTCTCTCTCTCTGAACTTCCTGAGAATCATCCCTGAGGAACTGGAGAAGTCAGGTGGAGGGCCCTGCTAGTGTAGAGATGTTTACAATGCCAATGGATCCAAAGACTTTCTATCCATTGGCCTGTGATGGTCCTGCATTTGGCATCATTGAATGAGTTTCATGAGTCTTAAGAGGAATTTATAGATTGGTATCAGACATTTGGACTAATATCAGACTGATGGGCTTGGACTGGACTGGGATAGGTTGGGATGCATACTTAATGTACAATTCAGCCTTTATATAAAACTGTCTCTTATACACATATGAGTTTCTATGGATTTGTTTCTCTAGTCCACCTTGACTAACACAACCAGGTGGTTCCTAAGCCTTCCTCCAAGCATGGGGGTGATTGGGAGGAAGGTGGAGGTCTGAGAGGCATTTCATTCTATTGTGCAAAGGGTCACTACGACTGGGACCTGACTCATGGCTCCTAACAACAACAACATCAACAACACCAATCCTCACACTGATTTCTCTTTCAGAGACTCCAGCCTATAGGATTATTTCCTCAGTATACAATTTCAATTAGTATGGTGTGAGGATGAAAGCCTGATATATACCTTCCCTGAATTTGCCTTTTCTTTTGTTTACTTGTGCAACTGACTCTTGATTCATGTACATGTTTAGCAAAGTGCACATTGAAGGGCTCTGGAATTTCCAGTCTTCTCAAAGCTATCCATAGTTTGTCCACACAGTTCAAGGACTTGGCATATTGCATAAGATGCAAAAATATTCACTTCCAGTCCATTCATCTCACTAATTCCTTGGGATATTGATATTCAATTTCAGTTTTTAGAGCTTCCAAATTTCCTAAGTTCATACTTCACACATTCCACATTCTAACAATTAGAAGATGTTGCAGCTGTTTTTTTTAATCTCATGTCGTGTCCTCAGACATGACTCAAATGCCTCCATCAGCAAATGAAGATTTTTGAAAGTTCCATTCCCACAGGCTTCACTCAATTCCCGTAATCATAGTCGAATCCACTCTTAGGAAGCAGCTCTTCTTCAGTAACATCTTGATTGACATTTAACCCCACGGACCCATTCTTAGGTACAATCCCTGGCAATTGCTCTCTTTCCATTCACTAGTCCTTCTGTACCTGACCATGTTTAGAAGTTATACACATTGGATATGTTCTCTGAAATGGACAAATGAGTTCTTCTTAATTTTCTACTCTTGGTCTGGAAGACCCATTGAAACCTGTTCAGTTTGGGTGACCCTGCTGGCATTCTGAAATCCCAGCGCCATAACTTTCAGAGTTACAGCAAAACTCCAGTGGTCACACTGTGACAAACTAACATCCAAGAGGTAGGGAAAATGTTTGTAGAAAATTATAATAGCATTTCAAATATAGTATTATTTAATTAAATTTTTTCACAAATTTTAAGACTTCCACTTACTATATATGTATATACATTAAATATATTTAACTTTTTCCTATTAGTAATTATTATAATATAAACATAAATCATTACATAAGCTATTATTATGTATTTACTTCCTTATTTGATATTACATTCCATGAGGAGAGTTTTTGTTGTTGTTGCTATATATTAAAATGTCTTCCCAAGTATGTGCTAGCTCAGAAATAAAACAGTAAGTTTTACAGTACCTTTTAAATGCTGCTGATAATGTGTGTGTGTGCGTGTGTTTACATGCTTTTGTGTGTGTTGGTGTGATTTGGGTGAAAGCTGACAAAACACCTTAGTTTTTCATTCAATTTATTTTGTTTGGCAACACTAGTTGCAATACCCTCAACCTAGTAGAACTTTCCCCACTTCTCTCTTGATAATTTTTCACTTCTGTTCCTTCCTACCTATGAATTTTATTTTGGGAATATGGTGTTCTTTTGTTCAACAACAACAAATATAAAATAGATTATTCTGAGGAGGAGTTTCCTCTCCTGCGCTTTTATTCACTTTAGAGGCCTATTTCTGATTCAAAGGTGATTCCTTGGGCAGGTTCAGTTGTAAGTTTGAAAGGTCTAAATGTATGCTCTCTGGAGTGAAGATGCTAATCTCTGACCTCCATGGAAAGCATTGTGAATATAACTACTGTGATGTAGCAAATTATTAAATATGACTCTTCTAATCATAGCCTTGGTTACTCCTAGTAAATGACCTGCATCTTTCTTATGGATATGGATATTAAGGTGGAGAAGATATTGGTTTTTATGATTCAATTGTAAATAGTTGTTAACAGAGTTGATTTTGATTGCCATCCTGCTGGATAGAAAATCAGTCATCATGGAAGCAGGAAACAAGTAATCTCGCTACCAGCAAGAAAAGAGTCAGGAGAGAAGTATGTATTTTGGATTCCAAGAACTCTGGGTATCAAATTCCCTAGACCCAGGAGATGGTTTTGATGCCATAGGAGTAAGAGAAGAATAATAAAAGTGGATACAGGATCCAGAACATGAGACAGAGAATGCATTTCTCAGTCCATAAACTCAGCAAAGTTAAGTGCTTTGGGACAGACCGCTGCCTTTTGGAGTCGGGGTGCCTCTGGGTATGTAATTAGGGAAGTTCATTTTGCTCACTCACTGAGGTGGATCAGAATACTTTCAAGCTGAGGTTTATAGCAGGGTAGCATGCCCTTTGGGCATCCACTGGCAGCCCTAACCAGGTTTTATAACAGTGCCTGAACAATACGGAGAACAGGCCAAGAGGCTGAAGACCAGAAAGAGACACCTGCTTACAGTCATGACAAAGAAAACTGTTCTGACTAAATAACTGTATCCTGAGCTTTTCTTACATGATTTGTAACTTTTTAACTCCCATAGGTAACCTCATGATCTAAAGTATTCTTTATGAATTCTGTGTGACCGTTATTGAACACTGATGAAAAGAGAGAGGGAGAGGGAGAGAGAGAGAGAGCTGTGGGAGGGATGGTTTGTGCTGGAATAGGGTGATAAAGTACGGAGGGTGAAGGCACATCTGACCATGGAATTATAGCAATTGGCCTTGGGAGTCAGAGAAACTCAGATGTGTCCTGTAAGCAATCCCTTATACCCTATTTAAATCTATTATCAGGATGGTAATGGGTTGTATAGCCTATTACTCTATATATTTTTTACATCTCTAGAATATAATATCCCTTGAAATGGATGTAGAGAATTCACAGACAAAAGTCATGACTAAGGGATTTATTTCAGAGGTTAACCCTTTTTATAAACCCTTTAATCATGAATTATTTTTTATGCCAAAACTATCTCCTGGATCAAGGAATTCTAAACCCAAGGATCTTATATGAAGGAGACAACATCAATAGGGCTGGAGGAAGGCTTATAAACAACCCTGGATATTGAGATGATAGAGTCTTGCTGACACTGAGCAGGAGTTGAAGCACTTGCTGTGAAGATCAAGGATTGCAACCTTATATGAATTATCACTCAACATAAAGAAGACCACAATTTTCACAATTGGAACAATAGGTAATGAGATGAATAATAGAGAAAATAATGAAGCTGTCAACAATTTTGTCTTACTTGGATCAACAATTAATGCTAATGGAAGCAGCAAACAAGAAAAAGATGAGTTGCCTGGGTAAATCTATTTCACAAAACCTCTAAGATTGGAGCTGGAAATTCAGAGAACCTAGGACAGATCAACCCCTAAAGCCAGTAATGAGAATGGAGTTACCAAATTGGTGTAGGAAGGTGCGGTAGAGAGAGGGAGCCAATCACAAGGACCTACACATAGCTTCCTCTCTGGAGGATGGTCATCTGAGGAGTGGGCAAGGAGAGACATCAGGCAATGTAAGATATGATAAAATAATAATTTATAAAAGGGTGGTAGGGCAACATAAGATATGATAAAATAGTGATAATTTATAAAGTAATAAGTGGTGGTATGGCAGAGGGGAGCGGGAAGGGGAAAGGATCAGAAGCTATCATCAGGGGCTTATTTGGGCTTACTTTGCAACAGATTATAAAAATAAACATTCCATTTCATAGACCATGGTAATTGAAAAAAGCCCTTTAAAGGTTTTTCCAGTGGGAAAGCAGAGATTTGGAGAATGATGAGGACAGAAGGTAGGCAAAGGAGCTTGGCACAGTATATGTATGTATATAATGTAATAGGTGATGTATGAGTCCCTAATAAAGTGATAAAAATATTGACAAAGAAGGATTCTACTTAGAGGATTAAGGTTTGTGTAATTCAAGTCATGACATTTTCAATCATCTCTTCTGAATGTGAAAGTTGAATATTGAATAAGGAAGATAGAAAAGTGAACATGTTTGGATTGCGGTGATGGTGAGGAATATTGAGAATCTCATAGACAACCCAAAGGACACACACATTTGTCTTGGATAAATTGTGGCCAGAGTGCTCCTGAGAGGCAGAGTGATGCTAGTTTGTCTCATGTACTGTGGACATGTTGTCAGTAGAGCTCAATCTCTGGAGAAAGACTTTACCACACTTGATAAAGTAGAGGGGCAGTGAACGAGAGGGAGGCCCTCATGGAGATGGACTGACACATAACTGCATTAATGTGATCAGGCATGAGAACAATTGTGCAGATAGTACAGGACATGGCAGTATTTCCTTATGCTGTGCACAAGAGTGCTATGCCACTTAACAAAACCAACCAAGAAGTTAACAGGCTATAATGCAAGTGAGAAACACTCTGGGTAGGTGCACATTAGGACATGTTACAAAATACTTCCATGGTTACTAATAGAGACCCAAAGGGCTTCCTCCTCTGTTGTATATGATGTGCTCAAACGTAAGTGGGTCAACAAAGGAAGATCCCTGAACTAACTGCCCAGGGGCACTCCATTTCAGCAAACCTCCCTTTAAAGGCACTCAGCTTTACTTCCATACGTCAACCAGTCCTGCTTCCACACTTAAGTTCTCAGAGGCACCTGAGTCTACAAGCCAGACTCTGTTAGAAAGCTCTCAATTACCATGCTCTTTGAAATGGAATGTTATTTTTGTAATCTCTTGCAAATTGGGAGCAGTATGAGTGAAGGGCTGGATTAAATCTGTTAGTCACTATATAGCCAATGAGACCTCTGTGTGAGCATGGCCTTCCCCTGAATATTCTAGGAATTCTTATTTTTTTCCTCCTTGGAGGCGGGTGACACTTTCTTCTCTCAGTGACACCCTTTTCCTCTCAGCTCACTCTCTGAGAGATGCTCTACTGACAAAATACATGGAACCATGCTGACAGACCCAGTGCCCTGGGAACTGCATAACCATGTTGAAGCCTCTGCCAGTGCTGAGATACTTTTTCCACCACTGACTTTCCACCATAAGACTTTCACTCTCTGGACTGTGGTCTTTCTACATTTGGCATCATTGAATGTGTTTCATTAATCTCGAGAGGACTTTACAAATTGGTGTAGGAAATAGGGCCTAATATCAAACTTATGGACTTTATCTGGACTGGACTTCATTGTTTTCTCAATATTCAACTGCTCTTGTATATAAAGCTCTTTCCTTACACATATAAATGTCTGAATTTACTTTTCTAATCTACCTAGACTTACACCCTGGTAAGTCCATATATTCATTCTATGTTCTGGTTCTTGGTTCTGGATCCAAGAAGTTCAATCAGCAATGATCTCAGATCCAGAGGATGTGTCACGTTCCCGGCTCTTGTTAATAATGAGATCTCTCCTCCTGAAGGCTCATTTTATAAGTATCAGGATGGCATATCAGGGATCCCTAGTCACAATTACTCACAAGGGAATAATATAAATATTTCTCCCACCTTTTTATCAGATCCACGAAAGAAAATATTGTTTGGTGAGAGGTACACACTTTTCGTAGGAAAACCACTTTATTTTGGTTGGTTATATATGGAGCAAGCTAAGACTTGAGTCATAGAGACAAATACCCAAAAGGAAATTGTAATTGTATATATGTATATCACAAAATCATTTGAGGGGGTTATAAATATGTAACTGATTTCTGATGAACTGTTATGAATATTCATTAGGGTGGGGTTATGATTCTTGATAGGTAATGACTCTCAATTTCAAATGTTGTCTGAGTTGGTCTAGTAATGTCTTTCCAGCAATGTTTGGCTCCTTGGCCAGGCACTTTCATTCAGGAGTAACCTGAGGGTTCTGTGTAAATTCAGAGAGCCAAATCTAGTCAAAACTGATATTGCTCTGCTGTCATAGGATATTTTCCTGGGGCGAAAGGACTCAAAAGGGACATGTTATCAGGAGAAAGAAAAATATATATGCACATTCTATGAAAATATCTCCTATTCTGAGGGCGTTTTCTGGACAAGCTACGGAGTATGCAATGTTACATAGAGCTGAGCAGTTTGGGGAGTTGTTTCATTTAAAGGTGATACGTTAAAAGTGTTTTCTTATGTGTTTCTTAGGACTTCAGGTGATGATGTCTTTCATTTTTAATTTAGGCAATATTGTGCAGAAGAAAAAGTACTAGAGAATCAGCTTCTAGCATGTTTGCAGGCCATACCTACAAGAACACCTCTTACAGCTGGTTGGTTAATCATAACAGATCATAAAATGGGAAGAGATTACATAGAGACTGCCAAACTACTCAGAATCATGGCCTAGACAAGTTGACACTTAACATTTACCATCACAGTGATTTCAAGCACAAGAACTTTCAATTCTTACATAATATTTGTGGATTCTCATGGAGGATCAGAATAATTTCATTTGGAAGGAAAAGGCACCTGGCTTTTTCTTCCCTTTCAAGAATGCAGCTGGAATTTTTAGTGATTCTATTATAAATTAAATTTATTCTTGTTTCAGAGCATATTCAGACATTTGTGGAAAATATGAATTTCTTGACATTTCACTGACAAGGCTTAACATTAAATCTTCATTGTCATCTTTCTTGAACTGAGTGCAAGAAAACACAATCCCGAGGGGCATTTCATTTGCATGTTGCTGAACAGATTGCTTTCTTCTACCAAACCACTGCGAAGTGCACAACAGGCCACCTGAATTTCCCCAGCAGAGACTGAAATGGGAAGTGGAAGAGAAGCAAACATTGAATACCTCCTTCAGTTCTTTGGTTGAAATTCACTGTGAAAAGTAGGAAATGGATCATTCAGCTTATTGTATGCAAATGAAGCCTACAGCGGGTAATAGAAAGCAAAGCACAAAGATGTTCCCACATGGTACAACTGAGAGTGCAGGGGCTTTTGGTTGATTTTGAAATGAGTATCACAAAATATTGTTGAAGTAGCTTGAGATGATATTAAAACTTTGGCAGAGGTAGACGTGATTAAGTAATTTGAGAACTCAAATTGGAAGTAAACTGAATTGTTAAAGGAACATGAGTGCTTACATCTCTCCTCTTAATTTTATTTCTGTTTACTCTCAAGTTGCAAGGGGGTTCATCACCATATGTTCCATTGATAAATAAGTGTACATGGCAGACAACTATCTAAGTGATTTATCCTTTAGAAGCACTGCAGTCTGAAACTTCCAGGCAATTGAAGCAGTCAGGGAATGTTGACTGTCTTTGGCTCTCTTCATACTCGTTCTCTCTTCACGTATTTTATTCATTTTAAGCAACAAAATGACATATACAAATGTATTTGAATATTGCAAAATATACAATTTTATCTTTGTCAGTAAAATTGGGGTTCTTTTGTTACTAAATCTCTATCACCAATATACTAGTATTAAATGAATCATGAGCATGCATTCACTTCTCAGCTGACTTAATACTTAGTTGTTGTTTGTTGTCTTCAAGTATATTCTGACTCATCTATCTATCATCTATTTATCATCTATCTATCTTCTATCTATATCTATCGATTTGATTGTTGAAATGTATATATTTGGAATCCAGAATCAAAATGGCCTGGTAAGAAGCTTTGTACTCCCGGCGGAATTACCAGTCATTTTATTATTTAAAGAAGTAGAACATGACAATAACTGTCCTCTTGGAATTTGGTGGGAAGTTTGAGTGCACAGTAGCTTCAAGTAAAGACTTGCTAGAATAATGGGAACACTAAAAACGTGCTAATGCTAGCGGAGTATAACCCCCGCTGACCCATTTTGAATATAGCTTGAGAATTGGTTCCCCTGCTTGGGGAAGCAGAACATGCTTTATTTGCAATAGATACTGTGTGTCTCTTTCATCAGCCAAAGGAACCCGAAGCTATATATGATAGCTATATATGATAGTGGAAGTCACGAATTCATTTGTAGTGTCCTCCATGGATTGAGATTCCAATGAATTCTCACTGACCATAGTCTACGAACATGAATACCCTTAATATCAGACAGAGAATATTGCAAAGTCGATTTTAGCAGCTGTAGTTAGGTTGAAATGGAACACCTTGTTATTCGATTTCCCTTTTCACTCATCTTGAATTTATTGCAATCTTTAAATATTTTCTGCTTTATTTTTGATTGAGGATTTTCTCTGTTTCATTTGGTCAATGTTGCAGGTCTTTTTGTAATTGTATTAGTTTTGTATGGTTTTCCAGATGACTATATCTGTGACTATAGTAACTGCATAAATAATTACCTGGGGGCATGGAAATGGAAATTGGAGGGAAGGGAGCAATCATCAGAAATGAGTAAAAGAATAATGAAAACGCCCACCATGGATTGTCACAGGGATTGCACAATCTCTCTTACATGCTAAAGCTACTTGATTGTGAGATACGCTAATCATATCGCAATAAAACTATATTTTAAAAAACGAAGGGAGGGGGAAGCGTAGTTTTTATTTTAAAGAGGAGCGTGTACCAAGGGCTCATGTGGAAAATGTTTGGAAATGTATGTGGCAACATGTGTGCAAATGTGCTTGATACAAATGATGTACTGAATGTTGTAGTAGCTGTAAGAGCCCCTCAATAAAATTATTAAAAATGAAAAAAATAAATAAAAACCTTAAGTCTTCACTTCATACAGCTTGATAACAAATTAGTAGGGTAGAAAAATAGCAGGTTTTGCTTCAGCCAATGTAAATTTTAACATCAGGGGACAAAACCACCAGAAGAAAGCAGGGTGCAGTAAAGCACCAACGAAACATAAGATTCCTCTGGTTCCCTGAGGCTTCTGCATCCTCTACTTTCAGGACCCCATGAATGCCTCTCTTTTCAGACTAGACTGGAATCTGTAACACAGGTACAAATAAAAGATAGGAGCTCATGACAAATGGAATCCACGTATAGAAATGGGAATATCGATACCAGAAGGATAAGGGAAAGGTGGGGAGCATGGGGAAGGAAGGAGAAATCAATTACAGTAATTAACACACAACTACCACTCCCCTCTGGGGTGATAAACAACAGAAACCATGGGTAAATGGAGAAAGGGGTCAGTATATGATATGACAATAATAGTAATAATTTATAATTTATCAAGGGGGCATGGGCATGGGGAGAGAGGGAAGGAAAAAGAGAGGAGCTGACACCAAGATATCAAAAGAAAGTAAATGTCTATAGAAGAATGATGACAAATATGTATAAATATGCCTGATACAATTAATGTATGGATTGTTATGAGTCGTAAGGGCCCCTATAAAATGCTATTTTAATAACTTTTTTAAACACCAGAAGAAAATATCCTTGGAAAATTAGTGCATTTCAAGGAACTAAGTATAATTTATAGTCACATGTGTGCTTGGGGCAAATACATGGCCAGAAGTATTGTAATTTTTTTCCAAGGGGATCTCTTGGCTTAGTATAAACTTGTATAAAGTTACTCTAACATAAAACCATTCTGTAAAGAATGCAAAAGAGATTATTTTCAACAACTTCCTTCCAGTAAGCCCCAAAGGGGAGGACCTGACCTCTAGAATCACCATACTATGCCTGCTAACACACATCAAAGAACCCCTGATGGTGTAATTGACTACACATTTAAATGCTACCTCAGGGTCTGAAGCTTGAATCTAGCAGCTATTCCTATGGGAGAATGTTGAGGCTATGTATTGCCATAAACTCTCAGAAACCAATAATATAGTTCTACCCTCTTTAATTATGTCATTATGAGAATAACCTCATTGGCATTGTTGGTTTGTCTTCTCCATATTTCAGGTTGTGACTGAGTCTTCTCCCAGTTGTGAGCCTCTATTCTTCTTTATCTAGCCCCATTTCTGAGATGATGCACTCAACCTACAGATCAAAGAAGGATTATGAAAGGATACAACCCAATCCACCCCGTCCTTGATGTGAAATCACAGAGAATTCTCTTGTCCTATTCAAAAAACTGTCTCTTGGATTATTTACCAATTCCACAGGATCACAATGAAGTATTTGGAATTCATATATTTCTGAAAGTTATCCTTATTTTTTTTATTTTTGACATAGTTGAATGCCTTTGCATAGTCAATAAATACAAATAAACAACTTGCTGATATTTTCTGTCTTCAATAAAGATCCATTTGATGTAAGCAACTTTATGACATTGTAGGTCAGACAATATCTAGCTCATGATGGGCAGCTCAGGCATCATGGTGACGTGGTGGCCCCTGGTGAGGTGTTCAATCTCCACTAAGTCCCCGCAACAGGTCAACAGATGTTTTTCAAAAGTGAAGTAGTTGTCTGCAGAAAATGGCAGGATTTTACTCCCAAATACCAAAGGTCTACTCTGTGATTCGCCAATAGGAGCCTTCCAAAACCATGCTGCATCTCTATCGATGACTGACACCCCTAGCGACATTGGGTCAGCTGGATCCTATGGTCCCAGTGGCAAAGCAGCTTACATGGCAGTCTGAACCTGTTGCAGAGCCTTTTATCTTGTGGGCCTTATGCGAAATTGGAGAGCTTTGATGTTATTTGACAAATAGGTCAAAGTAAAATACCCAAATGATGGATATGTTGCATCCAAAATCTAAAGAGACCCACTAGGCAAAGTGCTTCCTGTTTAGTTGACTTATTCTTCACTTTAGTAGGAATGTCTCAACATGCTCCACACCTTTGGACTCCCAGAAATTTTACTGAGGTGGAAGTTGCCTGGAGCTTTGTTGGGTTGATTTCCTAAGCACTTTCACATATATGTTGTACAGTGAATCTAGAATCTTTTATCCACCCTCCTTAGTGGGTCCTATCAGAATGTCATCAATATAATGAACTAATGTGACATTTTGTAGAATAAATGGGCAATCAATTTTGGACTAAATTATGGCACAGGAAGGAAAAGTTGATGTATTTCTGAGGGAAAGTTGGGAAAGTTATTGCTGCCCCAGTCAGCTGAAGGCAAATTGCTTCAAGACTGGTATCGAGAAGAAGCAATTTTCTAGATCAATAGCTGCAATTGGACTGACAACCTCGTTCAGTTTATGATAATCTGCTTTCATTCCCCAAGATTCATGTTTTGTTTTTTTAATAGGCCAAGTAGGTGAGTTAAATGGGACTGAGGGATTGGAATCATTATCTTTGCAACCTTATCTCTGAATCCTTAACTCTGGAGTCATTATCTCTGCATCTTTGATGGTAGCACTGTTCTCTGCAATCCCTCTAGAAATGCGGCATTGCTTTCAGCTTACTATTTTCCTAGGCAATGGCAGTTCTAATGGTGTCACTTGGACTTTCCTACAATGGTAGCTCTTAGTTCACATTTCAGGGATCCAATAAGCAGGTTCTGTCAGTTACTAAGCATGTCTATTCCAATGATGCCTTCACTGAAAATAACAACAGGATGGGTTGGGGGCCCACTGGACACATGACCAGATTTACCAGAACTACAACTCCTTTGATAACTTGATCTTCATATGTTCCCCACCATGACTGGTGGACCTTTGAAATATTTTGCGTCTCCCTGCAAGTAGTGTCAATTTAGAGCCAGTGTCCATTAATCCCTTGAAAGTTTGATTATTTCCTTTTCCCCAATAAGCAGTCACTCTTGTGAAAGGCCTCAGGTCCCTTTGGGGAAGGCTAGAAGAAAGACAAATAGTATAAACCTTCAGTGATATAACAGGGTCTTTCTTCAGAGAGACTTGACTTTCCCTTCATTCAAGAGGTTGTGGGTCTGGAATCTGGCTCTGATCTGAGGATTGATTGAGTGATTATGACTGTCTATTCTGCTAGGCACTTAATCTGGCACTCTTCCACCTGTACTGATCACACAAATATTTAGTAAGTTTCCCATGTATTGCACTCCTAGGGACACCCTGGCTAAGTCGTCAATGCCTTAAATCTACTAGAGACAGGTTGTTTTGATTTCTATGGAAACCTTGCTGTTCATAACGATAACCACACCTGCCCCATCTCTGTTGGTTCAG
Organism: Nesogale talazaci; assembly: GCA_004026705.1. NCBI lineage: Eukaryota > Metazoa > Chordata > Mammalia > Afrosoricida > Tenrecidae > Nesogale > Nesogale talazaci. The sequence continues at coordinate 14,593 of PVJH01003311.1, forward strand.
TCATGACACCTGCCCCCTACCATCACGGGGCCTAATCAGCCTCATTGTAGACAAATGTTGGAGTTCACTCAGGGAAGGTTCCACTATAGATCCTAGTGTACATAAAATAGCAATAGCACTAGTCTTCACAGATTCTGGGGCCCACTTCACAAACTTGTTCCTTATGGTTTTGGTGTAAGATATGTCCTTGGGGCACTCCTTTTTGGATCTATGGGTTATTCTGATATAGCCATTTCAATATACCAATTCCCCTAAACTTTTGGATGCCTTCTTCTACAGTGTACCAAAGTAGGTCAGGTACCTCAAATTGGTCTAATCTAGGCCATCTGGCAGCCTATGCTTTAGTGAGCCAACCAAATAAGCAATTAGATCCTCTGTTCTTGCTGAGACATGAAACAAAAATCTGCCATATATCAAGAAATTCAGATTGCTCTAATGTTACATTCCTTGCACCAGTATCCCACATCTTTAATAAACATTCCTATTGATATTCCCCAGGCTTCTACATATATGTGTTAGAAAACTCAAGCAGATATTTATGAATATAGTGCACTTCTTCCCGAGTGAACTTCTGAACCTCACCTTTAGGAACTTTCTGAGACTTAATCCTAATTGTAAGTCAAGCAAATATTGAGTTGTGGTAATGTCTCCTGGGGGCTCTCAAAAATATCTTATAAGGCATCTCCTTCAAGTAATGGTCCCTACCTGGCCATTTCAAGTTGAACAGTTTGGTTAATCTGCTCAGGTGTGGGTTGTTTTACTGGTATTTGGTTCATCCCCTAAGGTGGGAGGTGTGGATCTCCTGACTGGGGTGGCTCATCAACTCTAGGGGTTCCTCCTCTTCTGAACAAACAACCCATATTTTCCCAGCTCAGGTTTCAGGGTCCCAACTCTTTCCAATTAATGCCCTTACTTTAATATCAGACACTGTTCCAAACCTGCAATTCAACTGATGCTGTAAATCAGCTACACTTGGTGAGACTGGATTTGGTTTTTGGCAATGTCAATTCCATTGTTAGAGGAGAGAAAACTCTCACTTGTAGCCCATACAGAAGCTTTTAGGTATGTTCTTCAGCACTTGAAACGTGCTTCTGAGGTTCTGAGATTGAATCCATTTCCTTGATCACATTTTCTTTTATAAGGAGGACCAGTAAACCAGCTTCCCTATACTTCTCATCCTGGCAAAACTATAGGAAAATATCAAACACACAATCACCCAGAGCCTCAACTCTCACCAGAAAGTCATCTATTTGTGGTGACACCATGAATATTAGCTTTGCTACTTCACACCATGGATTTAACACCACCCTCTGTCATAAGAGTAGCAGATTGATTCAGGCTTTCAGTGGCAGAGATAACGTTCTCAGTGCTGTTAAGCCTAATCAACCTGGAGAGTCAATTTGAGAAGCTTCTCTAGAACCATGCTCAATAACAATTGTGTTAGAGTTCTCTAGAGAAACAAAACTAAACCAGGATACTTATGATTATAAGAGTTAATTAGTCCACGCAGGAGTACAAAGCTATCAGAGGGTGGCCAGTCCTCTGATATACTCACAGCAAGGGGTCAACAGGCAGTTGTGTAGCAATAATTATTATTTATTATAACACCGATATAGAGATCATGAGAGAGAGAGAGAAAAGAGCATTAGAAGTTACATATATACTCTTTCATGGTACATGCTCACCTGCACCCCGATAGAGGGTCCACATGGAGAGCGAGAAAGGAGAGCTGCAGTCTGGAGGGAAGCAGGCTGGAGAGAAGCAGGCTTGAGAGAGAGAGAGTCACTATCTTATATCCCATCCCTATCTACCCTCTGGAGCCAAGCCAGTCCGCTAATTACAGGCAAGGACATATGTCACAGGAGAGGGCTGTGTTAAGGGCTATATGTTGATAAGGGGAGTGGTCTGACCAGATTTTGGGCCTCTGGGGTTAGATAAACATTTCTGTTAGGTTAGGGGCCATTAACAATGGCTCTTGAATCCTGCCCACCAGCTCCAAGGGAAGCGAGCCATCATCCTAACAGCAGGGGAGTTGTTTCTGTAGTTGGACAACACAAAGGCCTTAAGTAACTGGGACTATAGCTAATTTAGCTTCCATAACAAATGCTGGTAAAGTTTGCCTAATATTTGGAGTAAAATAATTGTGAAAAAGTTCTGTCTTCATCCCACACAAAGCTTTCAGTTCAACTCACTTCCATGAAACAGTGAAGAAACTGGAGGTCCTTCAACTAGCTTTGGGTTCTTGGGTCCACGGTCAAGGATGCGAGCAAGGCAACCAGGGACTGCCCAAAGGCAGTAAGCAGCAGGGTGGGTCACTAAGACTCAGTAGCTTGGGAACGTGGTGAAGCAGGTCCAGATGAGATATCAAAGGCAAGTAATCAAGGAGACGGAACCACCCACCTCAAGCCCAGGCGATGTACACACCAGCAGCACTGCGAAGCAGGCCTCAGAGGAGCCTCAAGCTCTGGTGACACCCTCCCCAGGATGGCCTGGCCCACAGGTTGGGCCGCTCTTAGATGGAGGCAGAGAATTAGCTCCAGCAGCAGCATGAATTCTCCAGCTTGCTCTGACCACCAGAGAGCAAGAGAGAGGGACACGTGCCTTGAAGCCATTTATTGCTTTGTCTTCCAATCAAATAGCAACCTGATTAATCGCACATGTTTCTATGGGATAGGCAGACACAAGGAACCCAAATTTCATAGATCTTCAGCTAATTTCCACTTTGTTGGGTCACCTTTCTTAGGAATGCATATAGAGATCATCCATTCAGTTGGCCAGGCAGTTATCTTCTTGTCATAGGAAAACATAGGGATTCCAGTACTTCATCTGTTTGTTAAAATGCTTTAGTGAGTATTCTATCAATTCCTAGAGCGTTTGTATTTTTGAGGATTTCAGAGCAAATCAACTTCTTGTTCATATGCTTCCTCATTAAATGGCTGAATGTCAACCAGTTCTTTTTGGCACAGTGACTGTATTTCATTTATCATCTTTGGATGCAGGAAACACCCCTGAATTTTTTTCCCATAGAACCCTTCAGTATTTCAATATTCAACTCTTCAATATTGAGGATTGAATTTTTCTCAGTCTTTTAACTTGAAATATGTTGAATATATTCTTTTTTTTTCTTTTAATTTCAAGTGCTTGTGCAGTTTATTATAATACTTTGTCTTCTCAAGATACCCTTTGAATTTTTCTACTGTTCTTTGCTTGGTAATTTCTACCATTTTCTTTATTTCTATGTCCCAGAGCATATTAAAGTATTTTTGACCACTTATTTATTTTCTTTCTTTTTATTAAAAAAACAATGACCTTTTGAGTTCTTTCCATATGATGTTCTTGATGCTATATCACAGTTCTTCAAGGATTCTACCATTAGAGTCCAATGTAGTAAATCTATTTTGGAGATCATACTTTGCCTCACATGAACTTGTCTGTCACTGTCATACTGGACAGGTTTGTGTGTTGCTCTGAAGCCAAGAATTATATTATGGGTATTTAAATATCAGCAGGATTATCAAAGGAGAACAAATTACAGCAGAGCTTCCAGATTAAAGAAAAAAGACTACAAAGAAGGAAGAGGCTGTCCACTTCTGAAGGATTTACTAATAAAAACCTTATTGATAGTGAGATATTGTAAAATACAGTTCTAGATGATGAGTTTCTTAGGTTGCAAAGATTTATAAGACTAGGGAAGAACTACATCGTCAAGAAAGAGGTAATGATATGGAAATCAAGATAAGGATATTGATAGAATTACGCTTTCAAGATTTTAATTTGCTGATATGCTATGGCACTATGCAATTACTGTTTAATACTATTATTTTGAAATGCCCTGCTGATGCAGTAGGTTAAGCAGTGGGTTGCTAACTACAAAGTAAAGCTTCAAACCCACCAGTTATTCTTTAGGAGAAATGTTCACTGTCAGCTCAGTAAATATTTAGTCTCAGAAAACCTACAAAGCAGTTCTACCCTTGCGTGTAGGCTCAATGTGACTCAGAATCTGGTTGATGGCAGTGGGTTCTTGTTTGTTGTTGTTGTTGTTATCATGAAACATCATTTAAATGTTGTGTGCTGATATTGTTTACATAGTTAGCTTTATACAAAAATGTTAATTCTTAACATTTAGGTCCATGTAGAAGCACTGGGATTGTTAGATGTGGCATGTTTTCTATTTTGCTAATATATATAATCATGGAGAATTTTTAAACTTGTTGAGAATAGTTTCCAGGACTGTGACTCTTCCAGAACAATCCATACTTTTAGTATATATCCTTTGTGGAAGATGGTGGTAATTTAAAATGGATTCAGTAGAGAAGTACAAAAGTAAACGTTCACATTTCAAATGCAAGGCAGAGATTTGGGCTTCATACTGGGAGAAAAGTCTTCATGCAGTAATCTTGGAGAAACAGTGGTCAAGAGAGGTTGTTAACATACTCTGTTATCTAACATGAAATATCAACGGAATGTTGATTTTATTTTTCTCGGGGGAAGGAAAGATCCCAGAGTGGTATGATGATACGGCAAAAACTCAAATTTTTCCTGGGTTCTGATGTGTGCTAGGTAAGGAGAAATTTGGACTACAGACTGAACACCCTCTGGGAAAGATAAAAGAATAAAATACCTTTGAGATTGAGATACACAGCTGGATAATGCAGAGCTCAAGCCTTTAAGATGGTACATGGGGTGAGAGCTGGGCAGACTTTTGCACCTGTGCTTGACTGAATGCTGAATTTAGAACAAGTTTTCTGCAGGGCACACATTTTTTGTGGATGTATAAAGTTTTTACTGCCCAGCAGAGGAAGGATAAAATACTTTAAGTTTTCTGACATTTGGTTTCATTTCTCCTTTCTTCTTTCTCCTATTTTTTTCTTTTACCTTACACAGAAAATTTGACACAAAGTCCAATATCAAACCAATGCTTACAGGAGGTCTTTTTTTTGCTAGAAAAATGGTAACCAGCTTCAGAACAAAGATAAACCACAGAAATGGAGATCTTATTAAATTTAAGGTAAAAAGAAGCAAATTGAGTTAAAATAAAAGAAAAGGCATATAAGATTAGATGAATGGGGAAAGACCAGAGACGCATGTTCACACCTTCATGCATGGTGGGGAAGGAATCATGGAGAGCTGATCTGACACAGCTACAACCCTGTTCAAGTTAGATGGAATCAGAAAACTAAATAAGAGCCTCATTGCAGAGGGAGTAAGGTGACATTTGTAGGAGTCAGAAAATCACTACTGCTGTTAACCACTGTTTACTAATATGGGCAGTATTGGATAGTGCTTTGGGATTCAGCCTCAAAAAAAGTGTGACAGTCCTCCAAAGAAATGTCAAAAGAATCACATCAAAGCTAGTGGATACAACCAAAGCTAGGAGTTGTAACACTAAGTTTGAGTTGTGTCTCTGGCACTTTTAATAAAGCTGGTGTGGCTGTCACCTAACCTGGTGGCAGTTTGAGGATTAAGAGTGTAGGGGTGGAGTCTAGCCTGTCAATCTGAAGATAGGCAACAAGACCCCTGAGTGGGCCTGGCCTTCTCCTGAGAATTCTGGGAAATATGGTGATATGGTAATAAGTCTCTCTCTCTCTTTCTCTCTCTCTCTCTCTCTCTCTGTTCGCTTCCTTGGAGCCTTCTGCTGACAATGCTCACCTCCTGAGAGACTTGACTGACAAGGCTGCCTCCCTGTGAGACGTCCCTGAGGAGAAGCCACATACACCTACTCAGAAGCAGCAAGAAACCTGCACCTACACATGGAGACTCCTGCCAGAGCTGCGATGCTGACAACACCACTGGATCCAAAGACTGTCTACCCACAGGCTTGTGGTCATTCGGCATTTGGCATCAATGCATGTGTTTTGTGAGTCCGAAGAGGACTTATAGATTCATATCTGACATAGGGACTCATATAGGACTTATAACCTTGGACTGGACTGGGTTGGGATGTTTTTCTCAATGTTCAATTACTCTTATATATAAACCTCTCCCTTATATACATATCCATACTTATGAATTTTGTTTCTCTAGTCTAACTCTAGTTAGTCCAGACTAACACAGCTGGTTAAACCTCTGGGAAAATATGACTCAGGAATAGCAATATCTAATGATGTTTGAGAGTTAGTAGCAAGTTATTACTACTTTTAGCTAGTGAAGTAACAATCTGTGTTCTTGAAGAACTGACATGTCACCCTCTGTGAACTGATTACCTGCACATTTCAAAACCTAAAGCAGACTTTAGTGAACTCTTTCCCAGAACCTAATATGGAATTATATTATAATGACAGTTCTGCAATTGTATGTCCAGAATTCAATGACTCAATTACGTACATGTTCTAGTTGTGATCAAAATTTTTTGTCCTGCGTCTTACTATTATCTATAGAATAGTAAATAATATTTTGCTATATTTGCCCCTCCAATACCCCTAAAAATCATTCTAGGAGGCACTGGAAACAGTTTTTTGAGATACATATACCAGATTTAATTTTTATAGTTTTTGAGTCTCAAATTATATATTACAGGGTTGTTAAGTAGGTATAATTTTCTGTCTTTGTAAGTGAGATGTGATCTACTTATAGTAGAAATGGTTTTCGATAGATTCAAAATAACCCAGAACATTCTCATGCTATAGATTGATTTATTTCTCAAAATTATTTTTAAGAAAATTGAATATAATAAATAACTTCTAATTACCATCATTAACATGTAGACTTATAATATGGGCCACTGAGAGTAGGATACATATCTTATTAAAGTAGAATACATAAAGAAAGAAAAACAAGAATGATTATTGGGTCATCACAAGTTTAGTTTATATTAAAACAAAAAAAGGTGCAACAATACAGCCATTGTAGAAGAGACTTCCCTTCAGAAATACAGACACATACAAATAATTAAATGCATGATATGCACCTCAAAGTTAGCATATGTTAAATTCAATTCTTGCTGTTTACCCTGTAAGATAGCTACCCCATAATCTCATGTTTGTACATTGTTATGATGTCCTCTTTGTTGAGGTCAGAACTTTATATTAATTCTTGACATCCCCTAAATCCCCATTATACTCCAAATCTTTCAGATTTCCCTTCAAAATATATCCAAACTTGGATCATTTCCTATCCCCTTCACCCTTGCTCCTTAATGCTCCACAGCCATGGCATGGCTGGATAATTTTAGCAGTGCTCCTTATGATCTGTCTGTTCTTGTTGCTATATTACTTCATTGGGTGACTATAAGAATAAATAATAATCATTCAGTTTTTCAAATGTTAGCTATTGTAAAGCATGGTAGGCATGTTTTAGTATTGAAATTACATACCAACTTGAATTTGGGAAAGTTCATGTAACTTTCACTGGACAGTAAAACTTATAGCATTACTAAGAGGCACAAAGTTTAAGAGGCAATGTATGGCTTACTGCAGTTTTGTTGTTCTTGTAATTGTGGAAAGATCTATGTTTCACTGTGATCTCTTATTTCGGCAATTTGATTGTGGAAGCTAAATCAGTATGCAATTCTCATGCCTTTGTGCCTCAGAGTTACTGTAGTGCACAGTGTTCTTACTCTTAACAATACTGAAGATTTTTTTTAATACAAAAAGAAAATTAGGCTTTCTGGTTATGTGGTGTAATAAGTTTTTTTTTAAATGCTGGTTTTGCTAGATCTGATTTTTCAGTTCTCTCAAAATGGCTGTTGGGGTCACAATCTGCTAACAAATTAGCTGATTTGTTATTGCATATGCGGTTTATAAGGATTTCTCAGTACACATTTACAGCGATTGGCTGCCCCCACTTTCAGCTATAATTGAGCTTGGCCAGGATTGGGAGCCTTCCCAAAGACTGATTAAAAAAATCTCAGAATACAGCAGCTCAGATGGGGCATCTTGATGGACCACAGCCAGAAGGGAACTGCATCCTTGGGTTAAAGGACCTTTTGGTGAGAAATTCCTAGAAGAATTGTTAATACTAGTCAAGGACTTTGGCACATAACTGGTGATACTTATTGAACTGACTACACTGAACTTCTGGAGAAGTGGCAGCAAGCAGACTCCAGTCAAGTGATAGAGAAACAGCCGCATCTGTATGCATGGCTCAAACCCTGACCTTGGCAGAGAGTGCTGGTGGGTGAAGTCAGGTCTTGGGGTAGGCAGGCTGCTTTGTGGAGGAAAGCTAGGTACCTCCTACTCTGCAGGAACAAGCAGAGAAGAGGCATGCATATGTACCATCCAAGGGTTCCCTGTAAACCACATTTGCCTCAAATACTGTTAAAATATCAGCCTTAAACTGACACTGACTCAGGATTGTACTAAAGCTGCTGTTGAAGAATTGGACACCAAACATTATCATGTAGAGGGAGCGCACCCTGCCAAGAAAAGCTGAGGAGGGTGAAGTGGGGGAGAAAGAGAATATATACCCGCAGTACAACTGACACACTTATGGGGGGGGGTGAGTGAGAGAAGGTGGGAGACACACACACAGAATGTATTAACCTTTTGTCCACAGTCCACAGGTGCTGTACCCAGTGAGACATAGATCCTCTACAATACTATAGGTTACTCAGGGAGATGGAGGGAGCCAGTGCACCTCAAGTGTATTCCTGTTTCTTGATTATTTCCTACAAGCACTTTTCCTAAATGTCTTTTGTTTAGGACTCAAATTTGATAGCAGAGCCCACATTCCAGTAGTTCTAGCATTGCTTGTGATTTTGAGGCCAACAATTTAGGTCATCAGTTCTTAGTAAAAAAAATTGTATCAAATGGTATCCGATCACCTCTGATTTCACAAGGGAGAAGGGGAATCAAATTCAACTTTAGCCCACAGGAGAATCCTATGATGTGGAGGTCTTTTTTACATTAACTCTCCCTCCCAAGACACTCTCTGTTTGCTGCTGGGTTTGAAAATGTATTGCAATGGGTAACAGGATACATGAATAACAATCATGATTGTGGAATTTATAAAGGGAGCTACCAGGTGACAATTCAGGATCAGAAATACTAGGGATACAGTTCTTGTCAGTAGAGTCTGATATGCACCCAGGCTGATCTCTCTCAGCCTGAGGTTCCTTTCTCTTTGCTCTGCTCCAGGAATTTTACAAAACTCCTTTAGTGTTTCTGCTAAATATCCAGAGGGCACTCACTCCACTTTGTCATAAGCCTCCGCCTGAAGGTTCTCAGCTCTGGCTCCCTGAGTCAGCAAACCTAGATCTCCTGAATAAGTGCCTAGACCTACCCTATGCTTCAAACACCCCTCCTGCACAAAGGCACTCAGTTTTGCTTACTCCACGAGCTAATAAGCGATCTTCCCTGACTTACATTCGGGTTTTTGGTTCTTCTTCCTTAACTGCCATTACATTTCTAGTCTTCCTCTGATGTCACAGCTTTTTGCCTCTTAGATCAAGGAATTCTGGTGCACTGGAATCTCAGGTACAAAGGATAGAGTTCACTCTGGAATCTGCTTTCTGAATGGCAGTAAGATTTCTTAGTTCCTGATCTGAAATAGTTCATTTCACACCAAGTTCTGTAATCTTTGAAAAAAAAAAAAACCTCATCAATCATTTCTTTTTGTGTTTTGTACACCCTATCCATATGTTGCTAGAGTCATTTAGTAGGAAATACAAAGATTATCGTTAGAGGAGTCATAATGGCGACACCACATGTATCCCAATTTCAACAAACCTCTTTCAGCATATCCTTATTAAATCTTCAAGGCAGAATTAAGGATGATTATTTTAAAACATGCTGTATCATTCACCCCTCTTGGTAAATATTTATAATGGCTGAAGATAAAATAAGATGTCCTTTTATAAACTTACTTTGGGCTAATAACTTTCTGCTATTGCTTCATTTGATTCTCCATCTTAAAAATGTCTTTTTTCTACTGTAGCAACACAGGGACTCGATCTTTTTAGGAAAGGATAAGCACAATTATATGTTCATCTTGCTCTTTCTTCTACTTAGACTACTGTTTTGCTAGCTGTATGTACTTTATTTTTGACTTATATATACCTAACTAATATCACTTTATCACTAAAACTTTCCTTATGATTCTTTTGAAGTAGCAATAACTCCTACTCTTTTTATTATCCATCTTAATATGCTTTACTTTCCTCCAGAACACATCTTTACTAATAGTCTGCATACTCATACAACACAGCTGGAATAAAACTTCAGGTACATTGCTGGGACAATAACAGGGGTTGTTTTACTTATTCTTATGTCCCCAGGGTTGGAGGCATTGTCATCAAGACAATTCTGATTATTGCAACCCTGTAGGAGAGAGTAGAACTGCATGCTAGGGTGTTCAAGACTGTTCATATTTGCAACCAAAGAGAGCTTCATCTTTTCCCTAAGGAGCATCTTTTGCTTTTGGATTTTGACTTGAGGTAGCAGCCTAATGTGTAACCAACTATGTCCCTGGGGCTCTCTGTCCTCTGTCTGCCAGTCCCTTAATAAAAACGGAATGAATGATGATGGACAGGCAGATTAAATTGATATTTCTTTCTCTTTTTGGAGGTGCTCATATATTTATGTAATATAAATGTGTTTTCAAAGTTCTAGGAAGTGTATAGGAACATTGGAGAACACAAAAGTCTGTCATTTAGATTAGGAAGGAATAACATTGATAATTAACATTAAAATATTAGCATAAGGAGAGCACTAATTCCTACCTACAGTAAGTAGAAAATGAGACAATAGGTCTTCTCCTTGGCTACTTATATTCTATAGGGTGGATTGCATAAAGTTTGCTAGTGAAATTCCTGTTGGATGACCCTTGATTTCCTAAAGACATGGGCAGGTGCGTTGCTGTGGTGGGGAAATAAGTTCTATGTGAACTACTGTTGGCCTTTTTCTCACCAGTGCAGTTATCAGTTTGCTTAAAATGTCCTTCTCAAAAGCCCCTATGGTAGTTCTGTATCCTTTGAGAAAAAAACTATCAAGATTACTTCCTAAGGAAGTCACCACCCCAAATATATGAAAATTACTGCCCTCTCCCAGGATCCCCACCTCAAGATCACCAGAAGCTTCCACACTCACCTTCTGTACCTTGGATATAACTAGTCAAGCAGAACCCCTTGTGAGTCAATGTCTTGGTGGGATCTTTCTGGAAGGCACCCTAATGAAACTAAGACAAGGGCATGACTCTGAGACCTTGTCTCCAGCCATCCATGATCACAAAGATAGGTTTATGCACATTTAGTTTGGTGTAAACTTGTTCAAGTATGAACTGGAACCCTAGTACAAGTAGCAATTTCTTTTTCATTTCCCTCCTATATGGTATATATGCACAAACCATCTTTCCTGAGTAGATTGATAATAAATCTTCTATATAATTTCCAATGACAAATTGAACTCTAAGGGACTGTAATGCATGCACTGTATGAACTAAGATGCTCAATTAATCATTTGTCATATTTAAGATATATGGATGTTGATTCCCTGCCTGTCCTGTAGCTTCCTTAGGTCACTGATTCCTTATATGATAAATGAATGAGAACAACTGTGGATGACAGAATCACATAGATCCCAAAGAGATGGGCGAGGCTCACATCCACCCTTTGCGACTCATCGTAATAGGACAGATAGAAGCCCCAATAATGTATTCCACTAAATATGCTAAATAGCCAAATAAAATGTTTTATATTATTCTATATTGACGAGTATATTTTTAATGACCTGAAAAGTTCAAATTTAAATTGAGACTGTCTAACATCTCAGAACATGGTTTGTGGTGTTATTGAGACAGTTCTGAGTGACAGTAACCCTGCATACTGCATAACGGACCACTGCTTGATCTTAGGCAATCCTTGCAATCATTCCTACACATGCACACTTACTCTAGCTATTATTTCAATGTATCACATTGAGAGTATTATTTTGTTAATCAGAGCAAATATTTATATTTTCTTACACATACTTCTAAACTGTTCTACATTCTTTTAACCAATTGTGGTAGTTACATAATCTGGTGTCAAATAATTTAAGAATTCATAGTGAAGGGGTGGACTCTAGTCTGTCAATCAGATTATAGACAATGAGGCCTCTGTGTGGGTATGGCCACCTCCTGAGGATTCTGGGAACTCCTGTATTTCTCCTTGGAGGCAAGAGACCCACTCTCTCTGCTCACTCCCTTGGAGACTCGCCTGACAAGGCTCAGGTCTGGGAGACATTGCTGAATAGAAGCCACATCAAGCTACCCTGAAGCAGTCAGATTTACAGAGCTGATGGAACCACATGGAGGCCCCTGCCAGTGCTGAGATGCTTACAATGCCACTGGATCCACAATACTTCCCATACACTGCCTCATGATTTTCCCACAGTCAGCATCATTACATGTGCTTCATGAGTCTGAAGAGGACATATAGATTGGTATCAGACATATGGGCTAATATGGAACTTATGGACTTGATCTGGATCAGGGTTGGATGTTTTCTCTTTATTCAATTGATCTTATATATAAACCTCTTTCTTATATGATTGTCTACAAATAGTTTTCTCTAGTCAACCAAGACGAATTGTTTTTTCTGCTTGTTAACTTTTAATTTACCAAACATGAATTCTTTTCTAGGGGTAGTTTCCTATTGCTAGCATATCCAAAGTACTTGATCCCTGTTTTTAAGAAGCATTCCAGTTGTACTTCTTCAATACAGATTTGTTTTTCTGACAGTTCATGGTATATTTAATATTTTTTATCAAGTCTTAACTCCTCACCCGCTTTCCAAATTTATTGTCCATCTTTTGCATGTCTATGAGGGGATTGCAAACACTGTGACTGGAGTCAGTGAATCTTATTTCTCAAAGTGACATCTTCTTCTTTGAAGATGCTATAGTCACTGTAAAGAGGTCTCTGGCAGAAGACCTCTCCAGCACAATACATTCTTTTATTTCCTTAATGGTGTCCTCATGGGTATTTTCTGTGAATCTAAGTAAAAGAACATCCTTGACAATTCCAATATTTTTATCATAATGCTAGTTATTGATCAACCGTGAGGATTTTTGTTTTTGTAACACATGCTTAAGACTATAGTCTTTGATTTTCATTAGCAAGTACTTTGAGTCTTTCATCTTCTAAGTAAGTGCTTCAAGACCTTTTCAATTTTAGCCAGCAAGATTGTCTCATCTAAGCACCACAGATTGTTAATGACCTTTCTCTGATCTAATGCCTCATCACAGAGCCTGGTTTCCTGGGTTATTTGCTCAGTGTATGGATTGGATAAACATGGTGAAAAGATACAAATCTAAGGCATACATCTCCTCATTTTAAGCCACTCCCTGTTCTGTTGAATGGGTGGCTTCTTGGTTCACCTACAAGCGCCACATGAATATAATTACGTGTTCTTCATTAGAAAGAATGCGCATTTCCATGCTTTGCTAAATCACCCATAGTTTATAATCTTAGTTATCCCTGTCTCATAACGTTGAGCTTCCTAAATTCATATAAGAATGTAGCTATGATTTATATCCTATCTTCTCTTTTCGTATACTTGAAGAGTTTCATCTTGGATAAGAAAAGTGGAAAATGTAATTAACTAATGGAGCGTTTGGTGAACTAATGTGGAGGAGCATAACTATGCACTGAAGGTCATTGGTGCCATGCATACAGCCGCCATGGGTAATAGCGTTGGATCTGCAGGGTGGGGAAGAAGGCTCTCCTTTCACAGGGTGTGCTTTTCCAACAGTCTGAAGACAGATGGCCAGAAAATTGCATTAGTTAGATAGGAACTATTCATTTCAAAATATTGTACATCAGGGTAGACTATATTTATCCACTCCTTTTTTGGTAACTTTGTTAGATTTCAAAGACCAGGTTGTTATGCAAAAATAGGCCTTATGTGAAACTTCAGTGACCAAATGTTCCTTAGCTCCGGTCGTTATTTTCAGAGGCAGCACCATGGGGCGGCTGCCTCTCCATCTTTGCCACCGGGAACGAGCACACCCTTGCCTTGACTTCCATCCTTTCACACACATATTGGATTGTGCTGTTTGGGGCATGATATACAGCTGTCAAATAGCAACCGCTACAGAGTGCAAAGCACACATATGTCCATGCATGTGGTCTTCAGCGAAGGAACTGTCACATGTTTTTTCTATGCCTCATTGCTGCCATCTTTAAATTTGTTGCCAAAATTAAGTCCACAGATGATAGCTCCAACACTAGCTTCATGGTTCATCTACGATTTGAAGAGTATTTTTGCAGGACCGATGGACAAGCTACCTGACCTTCTACAGAACTAAAGAGATATTTTCCTCTAATGTGTTAAGTGTGAATGTCTTATAACAAAATAGTTGATTAGTGAGGAATAGGTGTACAGATGTTAGAGATTTGCCTTTACACCTCAGGAAGTAATGCACATAATTATTTTATTTTTTTTCATTAAAAGCAGACGTGCTGGTTCTAGATAATTTACTGATGATACTACACGATTGCATTTGCTGCTGCAAGTATCAGGGTCAGGAAGCTTCCAATGTGCCATGGCACTCATGAAAGAAAAGGTGTTTTTAAAAGATATAGTCTGATTTAGGAGAAGATCTTGATGACCAAAGTTAAGTAATCTTGATTAATTCATAAAGGAGACATTGAAAAATACGTTGGGCATTGCCCAACCATACCAAAGGTATTATCCAACCCCAAAGAATCATAGAACTGTACTCAACCTGGAAATAATTCTGTTCTCACAATAAAATAAGATGTTGTATTAAAGGAGTTTTCAGTCCAGAATCTCTCAAATGTTGGACCTCAAGACCCCTTTTGTTGAAGAAATTTAAGAACTGGAAGAGCTCTTGTTAATGTGAGCTATATCTCTTTATATTTGTCATTTGGAGATGAACATCAATAAGTTAGGTATAAGATTATTCAATTTTTATTTTAAAAGAATGAAATCATGTTGAATAATTTTATAAAATGCAACTACATTGTTCAAAAATTTAGAATACAGACATTATTTTGACCCTTTTTTCAAAACTCTTTTGACTTAAGAAACTAAGATGCACTTTAAAATCATTTGCTATATTCTGTTGTAAATTATACATCAAGTTTCACTTGAAAGCATAGAAGTGAAAAGGGAAATGATTTCTTGCATTACTGTAAAAATTAGCATTGTCTCTCTGGCCCCTTAAAAGGTTCTATGGGAGCTTCCAAACAAACAAACAAACAAACAAACAAACTATAATCAAAGTTTCTGCCATCGAGTCCATGCCTACTCAGGAACCCAAAAGAACAGGGTAAAACTGCCCCTGTGAGTTGACAAGTCTGATAGTCTATATGGGCTTGAAAGCCCCATCTTTCTCTCATATACCAGCGTTTTAAACTGCCAATGTTCAAGCAGCTAAATGAGTGGCCATTATACCAATAGGTTTCACACATTTTGAAAAGAGCAATTTTTGCTTTTTACATTTAATTAAATTACATTTAAGTCTGGATTTTCACAGTATATAGCACTCTCCAAAAGCCAAACCAGAGGGATTCTGTGTGGAAACTCTACAAGGTCAGGACAAGACTACCTTAAATACACCTGTAACTTGAGGCCATAAGACTGAAAATTCATGGTGACTGAAGATGTAGAAGACAGTTATCCTAAGAACATTGGACTGTCGGTAGACAAATATTGACTTACCACAAATGTCCTAATCTCTGCATTGAGATATGTATTATTTAGACAGACTTGTGATTGACTTGGTCAGTGAATATTATTGTAAATTTTGCCTGACAACCAGTTTCCATTGTTTGTGCAAATAGTGTCCATCCAAATAAGTAGTTATCTTGTACAATTGAACAATGTAGGTGATGTATTATGCAGATAGCCTACACTGGTTCAGCATCCATCTCTCAGCAGTATTTTTTAAAATTAATACCAGGGTTTACTCAGTGATATGAGTAACAGAAGATCCTCATGTTCCAGGTAGATTACCAACAGGATCCTCTATCATAAATTGATATGGATGTCTGTAAGTTGAGGCAGGAGTGGATAAAAGCAGACTCAGTAATGCACTTGGGGCTCACATTAAATTCGAGTTCCAATGTAAAAACAATTAGTTCTCACCTCATGGCTCTGATCCATATTTGCCCTCATGAAGGAAGCAGAAGATTTGGGTGCTGTATATAGCAAAATGTGGCGAAGACATTACATGGTGTCTGCCAGTCAAATAGAACAGCAACTGGGGTCTAAAAGGCTTGTTTCTAAACAAGCTGTCATCTAAATGAGATGTCAACTAGTTCCACATAGAAAAGGCACACCAATATCCATGATCCAAGGATTATAAATTATATAATCCAAAGCCAAAAGAGGGACTAGTACCAGAGCTTGTAAAATTCTAGTTTGCAGAAGGGTATGGGTGGCAGTATAAGCATAAGAAATATTCGCAAGATCTACTTAAGGAATAAGCCTTAGATGATGTCCCTCTAACTGTAATTGAGGAATGGGAATATATTGATTATCAAACAGAGAGTATTGGAGAGATGATTATAGAAGATCAAAATGATAAAGTTGGCTTGAACATCTAAAACTTTGCCACTTGATTTCCCCCTCTGATATACTTTGGGCACGACTTGGTTTTCAATATACTGTTATTTTTTTCATATTGGGGCAAGTATTGGTGTATTTTGTCCTTGTGAGTAGCATTCTTGACTCTTTGTTGTGTTTTCCCAAGAAATCAAGGATTGATTAACCTGTAGAGACAACAACAAAAAGGTGGGTTCCCAAGAGATGTGGCAGAGGAGATGGAGGGGTAAAGAGGACCTAATGCCAAGGAGTTCAAGATGAAAGACGATATTTTGAAAATGATTGTTTTAGCAAATGTACAATACTGCTGGAATGGTATGACATCTAAATTGGCCTCCAAGAAAGTGGTTTTGAAAATAAAATAAATAAAACTACGTTGTGCTATAAAGTGCCAATAGCCATGTCTGGTGATTTAAATTGATGTAAAACTTTTTTTGGGGGGGCATCACTGCCCTCTGGTGGTCGTTGGAGCTACCCAGGACCGCTCCTGAGAGGCACTCCTGGATTTGAACTGCCAAGCCTGCGGGCTGCAGTCCCGCACTCAATCACTTATACCACCGGGGCTCAGCTGAAGTAAAACGATTTTTTAATATTCATTAAACACATGACACAATGTCTAATAGCTACATGTAGTTCATGGCTACCATGGTGTATAGACAGAGAAAATAACCACAGAAAATGTTATTGTACACCACTGGTTTGCTATTCCTTTTGCTTTCAGTTTCTCTCCATCATTTATAATAGCCTTAGCTCTTGATTTTTTGAAGGAAAGAACAAAGTTGCAGATGTGACATCCTATCTCATTATGCAACTGACTTGAAAAAACAAACGCACATCCCTTAGCAATTTATGGGAAGACACACACACTGTAAGCAGGGAGTACAACTCCCAGCAATGGTATTAAGCAGACTCTGTGCTGTGAGCTGCTCACCACACTCTGACATATCTCAAATAGTGGACAATTATGCTGAGTGGAAGAATGATAAATGGTTGTCTGTGAAATAGCCCTATTCTTTTTTAAAAGTGAAAAACACACATTGGTTACTTTATTTAGTAATTCTTAAAACATGACAATAGACTTCATAACATATTTGGGTTTTTTTTCCCCTTCTTCAGAAGCACTGGTAAAGAACTGTTAAGAGCCAAGTTACTAACCCAAAGTTTAGAGGTTCAAACCCAGCAATCACTCTGAGAAAGAAAGAATGCCATCATCTGTTTCCCTAGGAATTTATGGCCTTGGAAATCAGACCTGGAAGATCTATTCTGTCAAATATGGGAACAATGAGTCAGAATCAACTGAATGACTCTGAATTTCTGTTATTTGAGTGCTTTGCTTTCAGTGTTGTGATAATTAAGGATTTACAAATATAAATCACTTGTTACTTATTTTTGAAAATTTGTCTGATATTAAAAAAATGTTCTGATATCCATATATTGTTTGGATTTATTGTAATCAAATTGCATTGTGATTAGTTCCCTCTCTCATTTCTCTGTATCTTCAAAAGAGTGTATTTGTAAATTCTGAGAAGAAAGCACCTCGCCAGTGGGTTTAACGCAAAGGCTTTCTTCAGTACGGTATATTGCTTGACTGATATCATTCATCTTCCTAGGAAAGTCACTGTTTCTGGTCCATTGGTTCACTATTCACTCTTTTCTTTCACACCCCCAACTCTTTTTTTCCAAATTCTTATTTCAGGAACACTCGTCCACCACGTTAAATTTTCAATAAATATTTTGAACAATGACTGGTTTCGAGAAATATGCTGTTAGGATTTAGCTTTGTATACTTGGGCAAGATACTTAAATTATATGGTTGGTGATTTTTTTTTACTTTAGATGAATTCTAAGCCCGATATAAATTTTTCAAATACTTTAATTCCTTTTGGGTTATAGTTTATATCACATAACATAAGGCTCTTAAATTTTATTGTGTTTGCCACTTCTTATAGAAGCAAAAAAATTATGCCTCAATAATCATTGTGATTGATTACTTTATAGGACTATATACATACAGTTTATTGTCATAACTGTTATAGTCCTGTTAATCAATAAGATGAATTACATAATGACAATGCATTTTATTATTAACTTGATTAGGCAAGACAGAAATATGTGATGAAGACAGGTATGGAGGGGGATTTTCTAGACAGAGTAGAGAATATCCTGTTATTTGAAGAGTTTGGAACTTAGGCCCTTCTGTGACTTTCCCTACCAGCATAGTCTTCCTGCAAGCCAAGGTTAGCTGTTTTCTGCCAAGTGCCTCTGGCTTGAGCGTACCTCAGACTAACCCTATTAATACATTCCTCTGGCTGTCAGAAGCGCTTAAAAGGATTCGATGGTACCTACCAGGCAGAGATGAAACATTTGAAATGCAGTGTCTGAGTTAGGTAATACATTGGCAGCAACTCTTTTCTTTCAAAGAAAAAGCCATCAATTAGCAAGTGAACATGACAGATAGAGTGACAGTACTTCTCCTGTTGAAAGGCGGCAACTAAAGAAAAGGGAACATCGAGGATCTGAAGAGGAAAAATCACCTCTGGGGAAGGGAAAAAAGAGCCCCATGAGAATGCAAAAGGCCCACAAAATAGATCTGTCAGATCCTTTCAGGCTTTGATGAAAGGCACAGGGCTTGATATTAGGAATACTTTGGGCCAAAATGATTCTTCACCTTAGATGAATTCTTAGCCCAGATAAACAGAGAGAGATTACAGTGAAAGGAAAAATGTGCCAAGATTTTTAAGTGCTCTATGCAATCAAAAACCAGTTAGCCAATTCCTATTGCTCAGGATAAGACTAACCTATTTCTACTTCAAATGTTGAATAATGACAATTCAGGATTGAAATATTATTGAATCATGCATCCAAGAACAAACATTACTGAATAACAACTTATAGGAAGAAGATCAGCATGCATGTTAATTCATGTGTTCCCAAAGAATTTGCCTCAATATTTGAAAAATACAATTTAACATACTTTTAATGAGCACCTTCTACAGACAACAATAATCATCAAGTATCTTCTGATTCATAGCAATGCTATAAAGTAGAGTAGAATTGCTTCCGAGGCTTTATATCTTTGTGGAAGCAGACAAACTCATTTTTATGCTATGAATCAGGTGATGGGTTTGAACAAATGACATTTCAGATACCATCCCAAGATTGTTTTTAGCAATATGTAGTTTCCATCAGAAATTCTGTTAAGTGCCCATCAATTCACTTTCATAGAAGTTTAGTCTAATAAGGTAACTATCATATAGAAAAAAATGTGAATATGGTCAGGGGCATCAAATGCATGCAAAAATATTATATACGTATATATGTATACACATACATATATATGTATACACATAGTAGACTCTCAAACAATTCATTGGCAAAGCAATCTTGAAAATGTCATTTAGTTTCTCATGACATTCTAAAATTAGTTTAAACTATTACAATAAGTATCATTTTACTCTTTTAACATTTGTACTGAGAAATTGAAGAATTTTTTCCCCAATGATTTTATTGGGGGTTCCTACAGCTCTTATGACATTTAATAATACATCATTTGTATCAAACATATATGTACACATATTGCCATATTCATTTCCAAATATTTTCCACTTGAGTCCTTAGTAGAAGGTTCTCTCCTCCCCGCCTCCCTTTTTAAAGAATCATTTTATCGGGGACTCATACAACTTCCATCACAATCCCTACATATATCAATTGTATGCAGGCCACATTTGCACACTTGTTGCCATCATCATTCTCAAAACATCCTCCTTTCACTTAGGCTCCCAGTACCAGCTCCCCATATTTCCCTTCCCTTCCTTCCTTCCCCAATGAACCCTTAATAATTTACAAATTATTATTACTTTTTCATATTGTACACTGTCCAATATGTTCCTTCATCCAATCCCCTGTTGTCTGTGCCTCAGAGAGGAGGTTATTTGTAGATCTCTGAATTTGATGATTATAGTTACTGTTTGAAGATTTAACCATTGACAGCTAATCGCCAAGGTTCTTCAGTGATTCTTTCCCTCTAGTATTCACACCATTGTGTAGTTTCAACCTGCACTGAATTGTGCACTCCCGCAAAAATAAGGACATATAGCAGTAACTAGTCTCCTCACGATACTGATTTACCAGCCATGTGAGTGAGCCTCTTTGAAAAGAAATAGTGTAGCCTCTGTGTATTCCTTCTGATGACTATAGTCTGGACTAATAACTTCTTGAGATAACTCATGCCAGAACAACTCAGTGCAGCTGTCCCAGAACATATGGCCCAGTGAACATGGGTCCTAATAAAAGATTTAGGCCTTCCTATGTGATCAATGGAGAAAAGATGAAAACAATTCCACAGAAAAAAGGGGACCAGACAAGGATGCTCCTTGTCTCCACTCCTTTTTAACATCGTACTGAAGGTCCTAGCTAACAACATAAGACACAGAAAACACATCAGAGTTATTCATCTGAGGAAGGAAGAAACAAAACTATCATTATTTGCAGATGATATGATTTCATACCTCAAAAATCCCTGAAACCCCACAAATGAAGTATTGGAAGTGATAGAAGAATATGGCAGAGTGGTAGGATACAAAATCAACAAACAGAAATCTATTGAACTGCTATGAGCATCAGACTAGATCAGTGAAGCGGCAATTAAAAAGGTTACAATAGGCAAGCACAAATTGAAATATCCAGGCATATACTTGACCCCCCAAAAATATATTTGTATGAGGAAAACTGCAGAACATTATTACAAGAAACTAAGAGTGACCTCAACAAATGGAAAAATATCCCATGCTCATGGATTGGAAGACTCAATATAGTAAAGATGTAAATTCTGCCCTTTCTTTCTTCACTCCACTTTCCTCTAGTTCTTTGGTGCTTTCTTTATCCCAGATATGTCAGGTTGACATTTAAAAAGGAAAATCAAACAAGAATTTTGGTGGTGCTAACAAAAAGTATTGGAAGTACTATGGACTACCAAAAGAATAAGCAAATCTGTCTTGGAAGAAGTATTACCAGAATTCTCTTGAGAAGCAAAGAGGAAAAAACCTCATATATTTTTGACATATTCTCAGGAAAGATTGGTCCTTGGAATAAGACAACAAGCTTGTTGATATAGAGGGAGAGTGAAAAAGTCTTCCTCTTGTTGAGGAAAACCCCCAACAAGATGGATTGACAAAATGCTTGCACCGATAGGTCCTCATGACAAGTATGAGAATGGCACAGGGCCTGCCAATGTTTTTTGTTGTTCATAGGCTTGCTATGAACTGGACCCAGCCACAGTATCTAGTTACAACAACATGTATTGTTCTTATTATATATTATTTTTATAATGGTTGAAAAGGCCTGTTGGTATAGTGGGTTACACGATAATGGCAGTTCAAAAGCACCCTTTCTCCTCAAGGGAAAGATGTGGTTTAAAGATTGGCAATCTCTGAAACCCACAGGGGCAGTGCTACTCTTTCATATAGCATTATAATGAATGGAAGCAGACTTACTTATTATTGTTAAGTAGTAGTTTACAATTATTTTATGTGTGGCTTTTATGATAGCTCTCAGAGATGTATGTCCTCAAGCCTGAGGCTATCTTGAAATTTCACTTTCTACTACGAACTGATGTGTATAAAAATAAATTTACCTTACTTTGTATTATGCCAGTTCATTTTGAATAGTTTCTCCCTTAAATATAGCTCAAAAATTCAGGTTATTTTAATTAGCTTAAAGTTCAGCAACCATTCCAGAAATAATAAAAGCAAATTATGCAAAGAATTATTAAAGATCTAAGAATTAGCAAATATATTCTATTAGTTCATGATTGCAAGTGCAAAACTGAATAGAAAACTTAAACAATTATCCATAGATTATGCCAGGAAGCACTTTTAGTGTACTACTTTCTAAAACAAAGTTCCTTTTCTTATTTGAACTATCCAGGTTTTTGCTTAATTTCTTCACTTTAGTTTATATATATATATATATATATAATTAATCTCTAATATTGATGGAAGAGACATAAATTAATACTAGTGAAGCTAATAAAGTGAGGATGTTCTGCTCTAGTCTTCTCTAAAATGTCCATTTATATGCTCTGTGTTCCAGGCCAAAAAATAATTCTTGTAGTTCAAATTGCCATATGCTCTGAATTTTAGCACAGGTGAGCACAGTAAGACCAGCTGCTGTTTGCTCTAAATAATGATATCATGTAAACAACAGAAAATACCATTTGAAATTGAATACGTGCAATCTTTTCAGTTTAAAAAACAAGAAGGCATTTGAAAACAAATTATTTTAGGATTACTATTATTACCATATTCTTGAATATATATGTAAATAGATATATAGATAAGTAGATTGACAGATATTGACAAGGGTTTGTTTTTGCTTAGCCATCAGAGGCTTTTAAAAATTGTTGATTTTGTGTGAAGATGTACACAACAAAACATGTACTCATTGAACCATTTATTTCTATAATGTAAAATGTAATTCCATTGATCATGTTCTTCAAATTGTGCAATCAACTGTCTAATATTTTTATATATTATTCTACCACAATTTAATATAAACTCAGTTTCCTAAGCATCTCTTGTAATCTTTCCTGTTGCTATTGTAAATTTGACCATGTCAATAGTTCTCTGAGCCAAATGTCCCAGAAATAACTCAATGTAAAGAATATCAAAAGCCTCACAACTAAACCCATAAAATAATGAAAAATAGAGAGAATAATGAGTTTGTCAAGGAATTACTTATTGGGTTCATAAATATCTCAATGGTAGTGTTTCTTACTTATATAGATATTGATACATACATATACACACATATACTATATACACATATGTTTATTAATCTTGTGGTTGTTGTTAGGCACCATTAAGTAGGTTCTAATATGCTCAAAAGAAGCAATGTAATTTATTTCACCATTCAGACAATTGTTCTTAATTTCTGAGCCTGTCATTGAAGCCCTGGTGTCAATTCATCTTGTTGAGAGCCTTTCCCCCTTTTCCCTGCCTGCCCCTCTACTTTATAAGTATGCTGTCCTTCTATGGGGCCTGATCTCTCCTGACAATATGCCCAAGGTTCGTAAAGTTTTGTTGTCTTTCTCTGTACTTCTTCCAAGGCGTGTCCTTTTAGTAATCCATGATATTACCTGTCTTCTTCTCCAGCACCCTAATTCAAATGCACCAATTCTTCTTCAGTCTTCTTATTCAATGTCTAACTTAACACGCATATGAGGCAATGGAAAATAGCATGACTTGGGTCAGGTGCACCTTAGTTCTCAATGCAGCATCCAATACTCTAACAAGGTCTTGTACAATAGATTTACCTAACTCAGTGTGCACACTGATCTCTTGATTGATGCTCCCATGAGCATAGATGGTGGACCCAAGCAAGAAAAAACTCTTGGCAACTTCTGTTTTTTTCTCCATTTATCATGATTTTATCTATTGGGCCATTTGTCTTTTGTTCTTCTTGTCATTGTCATAATCCACACTGAAGTCTGCAATTGTTGATCTATATCACCAAGTGCTTAAAGATCTCTTCACATTTAGCAATCAAGTTCAGATTGTGTCATCTTCATATGGCTGGCAGTTTGTTACTAACTCTTCCTCCAATCCTGATGTGACACTCTTCATCTGACCCAGTTTCTTTGATTATCAGCTCAACATATGCATTGGACTGCCCTTGTGACTTCCAAGACATGCTGGGGCATTCATGTACTCTGGTGTCAATTTCATGATTGGAAGAGTAGGGATGGAGTCTAGCTTGTCACTCTGGAGATAGCCAATGAGACCTTGTATGGGCATGGTTTTCTTCTGAGAATTCTGGGACATATGGCTGAATTTCCCCTCTGGTGGTGAGAGACTCATGACTCAGTCTCTTGGAGATGCTCTACTGATAAGACATCAGGTGACTCCCTGGGAGACATTGCAGCTTGCTGACAGACCCTGAGACCTGGAAATTGAATGAGCCATGGAGAGACTCCTGCCAGTGCTGAGCTATTTGAGAAGTCACAAAGAGTGTCCTGCCAGTGCTGATATGATTCTACCACCACTGGATACACAAGACTCTGCACCCACTGGCCTGTGATTGCATGTGTCATTGCATGTGTCTTGTGAATCTGAAGAAGGCTTTATAGACGGGTCTCAGACATATTGACTAATAATGGACTTATGGACTTGGATTGGATTGGGTTATGGTGCTTTCTCAATGATCCATTCCTCTTGTATGTAAACTTCTTCCTTATATGCATATATGTTTATGAAGTTGTTTCTTTAGTCTACCCAGACTAACACACATGCCCATATATATGCAAATTTATCTGTAAATCTTTAAGGAAGTAGAATGCTTCCTCTTTCTCCTGCTGAACTATCCTTAGCATTAGCAGCCAAATGCATAACACTTGTGAGTGATTCTCTTCCCCCATCTCTGTGAGTCCACTAGGTCAATGGAGCAGGAGAAAGATGAGGCTTTGGACTCCTGTGAAGAGATGCAGCCTTGAAAACCCAAAGGGGCAGCTCTGCCCCGTCTACAAGTCACTGGTAGCCAGCAACTACTAGAAAGCTGTGGGCTTGGCTTTTGTGCGTGGAATGAATGTAAAAAAAAAAAAGTACATTCATCAAAGCCCAACAAAGCGAAATCAATGCCAAGGGAAAAGAATAAGGAGAATCTCCATCTAGTAAATTAGATGCTTAAACATCCTCCAAAGCTACCACTTTGCAATTCCCTGTTATTATTTTCCTTGCCAGACACTGTAGTTAGGGACTCTGTAAGCAAAACCTGCATTGCCAGCTTTTCCCAGGTGTTTATTATGAACGTACTATGCATTCATTTTTCTCATTCTATTCAAATTTTAAATCTACCTCATAAAAGATTACAAAGACGTAAATTTTATAGCTGTGACAAAACAGCTGTAAAAGGGAATAAAGTAGAGCGAAAAGAGGGTGGGGGAAATAAAAAAGGCAATAAAATAAATATGTTTAACACTGAATAAATGAATAAGCAAGAAACCAAAGGAAAACTACAATAACTATAATTAGTAGTTAATATGTCCCCCCCCCAGAGACTTTTGAGGAGCTAATATATACATGAAATTGAACTGTCTTTTTTGAAGAAGATATACACAATCTTTGGGGAACTAAGATGTGATTGTCAAATAAAACAATAATAATATATGCAAATTTATTTAACTAGAATAGGTAGCTTCAAAACAAAATGAGTATGGAAATTTAAGATTAATCTGGAGTACCCTAAGAATTTAGAATGAATAAAATGATGGAAATCCAAAATGAATGCTTAGAAACACAGAAAACAAATTCTAAATGTCTAGCACACAGTCAAGAAAGATATAGAAAAGATAAAATATAGGAAATTAGGAAGTTTTAACTCAATATTCTTATATTATTTAAAGAACTGTATCATTGTATCTTATAAATATGTCTGTCATAATGACTTCATTAATGCTTTACTTTGTTCCTTTATTGCCTGATTTTAACCATTTGCTATGTACTTACAGATGTAAACTATGCAATTTTAATATTAAACTGAAATACTGAAATTATTCTGAGAAAACATTTCTCACCATATGTATGTATGTATTTTGTTGCTGATTTTAATTCTGAAGTTGTGCACATTGGTTTCATATTTATTGTATACTCAACTTCCATTTTAGGGGGTGAAACAACTTGATTGATGTAATATTTTTAAAATTGTCTTTAATATAAATTATAGAAAATAATCTAAATTTAAACAATAATATTTTCTAGGGATATTTGAGTAATGCCATGGGGCATATGTACAAATCCTTAAAATCTTTTTTATAATAAAGTAAAAAAGTTACTGTACAATAGATAGTGAGATTTCCTTAAATCTTCAAGTGGAGCTAAAACCTTGATACCTCCAAAATATCCCTAATATTTTATCAAACTACCATGAGAACTTTTGGTTATGCTGTGTGGATTTTCATGAAACAGTGGACAAAATCTGGGATTTTAATTTTTTACTTATCAGACAGGTTTTTATTTCTTTGTTTTTTTCAGGTTTTTATTTCTAGTTGGCTATATTTCTAGTTAATTGTGTTATAATCCAATTATAAAATCCAAATATAATTACAGAAATTAGTTAAGCAATCAAAGTAACACGGTGCAGTGTCAAACTTCAAAAGTAAAACAAGAGCTTAAATTCAGAGATAATAGCCTTTGAAAGGTGATTGTTTACATTTCTTGAGATTATTTGGAAACTAATTCACGTGACTATACCTCTGGAACATAGAGAATTAAAACACTTTGAGGAGTTAAGTCTGTTTGATGTTCAAATTAATAAACATTAGTAAGACCTTAGAGTTTTCATTTATTGTAGAGAACCTGGTTTATTCATTGTTTTGTACTCAGACTTGTTTTCACTTCACATCAATCTAACCATGGGTGATTTTATCTAGTCTCCAGACTTTAACTGTCACCTCTTTATTGATGACTTTCATCTGCAATCCTCTAGTTAGGACCTTTGGAACTAGATTTCCACTTGCACAATTGACAGCAACATACTTTGTTAAGATACTTCTTTTTTCCCCAAAACTAATTCTTTCCTAGGTATCACTACATCAATCAACTGCAATACCACACTTCTCACCGAGATCAGAAACACACAGACTGAGTTATTTATAAGTTCCCCAACAACTTTTTCACATCAACAAGTCAACAAGACCAACAAGTCCTATTTTCCTGTCCGGTGATTTTTCTATTCAAACATTTGAATGCATATCTCTAATCTAGAAAATTTATCACTGTTGAGACGATTACAACTGACAAGGAAGAGTAGAAGTACTCCATGGGATTTCCAAGGATATAATACTTATTGGAACTGACTATTGAGCAGCTGTTAGGTTTGATACTCCAACCATTTGTGTAGCAGCTAAATGCTTTAACGCAGTGCGACCAGGACAGTGAGCGATAACTTCATCAAGTTATACCTAGGCTTGGTGCTGCACTGTTACATGCTGGGACCCTTAGCTTAATTTTATGTATCTCGAAAGTCAGTATCCATCTACAAATTAGGACAACTCAGAGATTACTGTGCTAGAAGAAACCCTGCGACAAAGAGCAGCCAGGCAGCATCTTTTAGTGGTGGCAAGGGGGAGGTGAAAAAGATTTTTAAAAAATGGATACATCAAGGTAATAGACATATAAATTAAAAAATCCTCTTTTTCCTTCTCATCACTCTAATTATTCTATCACACGACATATTAATACTCAGGGCTGAACCAACATGCTGATCTTGTCACAGTTTCCTGAGTGCTAAATTATGAGCAAGTTCAAATTATTACTCTAAGTCGCCACAATTTAGAGCAGGTTGTCTTGGAGCAAAGCAAATGAAACAAAATAGCCCAAACAATGATGAAGAATCAAAAAGTCTTAAATAGATTTATTATAACCCAAAGATCAAAGTCACTGCCATTGAGGTGATGCTGATTCGGTGATCCTGCAGGTGCAGGAGAAGTGTGCCTGTGAACGCTGACATTGTCATTGTTTTTAAGAGTAGAAAACCCTGTTTTCTCTCTTGGAATGACTGGTGGTTTCTAACTACTGTCCTTAGAGTTAGCAGTCAAGCTCACAGTCACAACGCCATCAGGGGTCCGCTAGATTTCTTCTAATATACGCAATTTATGATTTGTAACCATGTGCCAATAAGTTCATAAGTCATACTGAACTTATCTCTATTTTGAACCTTAACTTTAGTATACTTTCTACTTCTTTTTAACAACAGCATTTTCTGTGAATGGCAAGAATTTGGTATACCCACAGTATACCATGGTATACTTCCTTGCTCACTAAACTATATACTCTCTTGGTACAAAAGATTAAGGTTAGCTAACTGATATACTAGCAATAACAACACAAGATTTCAATGGTTGAATTTTTATAGTTTCTTTTCCTGATCCTAAGCAAAAACACATTGAGTGGGGGAAATACTCCACCTCCACATTCATACAGGAGTCATACTCCTCTGATCAATGCAATCTAGTGTCTTATATGACGTTTTACACCCTCTGAATTCTGATGGAGTAAAAGAAGTAGGAGGAGCTAGCAGAAGGTGCTTTTTTAAAGTTTGGGCCTGTATCTGACAAGCTGCTGCTTTTAAGTACCATTGAGTCACTTCCAATTTATAGTGAATCTATGCACAGTACAAAGAAACAGTGTCTGTTCTTCAGGCATCCATGCAGGTCTTCCTGTGCCTGACCTCGTCACTGCAGCCACTGTACATCATCTGTTTTAATTTTCCACTCAGTAGAGTCTCAACTAATTGCAAAATTAGAACTCATTGCAAAAAATACTAAAGTACGAAATAAAGTTGGATTTAATATAAACATACTATAAGTATCTATTTCTGTATCCTCTTAAGTTGTGATAAATAATTGGGAAATTGTCTAGCTTATCTAAATATTATTTTATTTAAATATAAAATAATTCTTTCACTTTTTAGACCAAGACAGAAGAAGATTAAATTAATCACTTCTTCAGTTAATGGTGATTATTGATTTAAGATAGTCTTCTTGTTTCACATTAAATATTCATTTATCCTTATCCACCAATTTTAGTTTATTTCCATATAGGCAGCAATTAAATGTGCATGTTATTTCTTTGGTATATGTATCATTATTTTTTTCAGATTAACAGCTTAGATGGCTAGGAACTGATGACACTTATTAACGAGGGTGGAAGATAGAGTAACATTTTCACTAATGCTCTTTCACAAAGGTAAAAAATGTATGAAAATAACATCTGTATATAGCCTCGAGTCATCAGTTCTTGAGCATCCTCAAGGTAAGACTTTTGAACCTTACTTTACTTTCGCAACAATACCATTGGGATAATACCAATCTGCTTCTTCTCATTTGGGATATTTTAGCTTTGGACATATGGGGGAATTTAATTTTCTTTAATCTTTTATTATGTGTTAATGATAAACTCCAGCTTGCTTAGAGTAAGTACCAAATCAAGTCCTGGCGTGGTCTATGAGGGATATCTATCTTGACAAGCCAGAGTCAAGTGTTTTTGCTGTCTACACTGCCTAGCCTGGGTTAACAAGGGTTGGATATAAAGTAGATCAAATCTATTCACTTGGGTAAATCATCTGTATGAATCAAACAACTCTATATTTTGGCATAACAAATGGTCATATACATGTGTGCTTCTTTTTTTATCAACAGAATTTAAATTCTATACGAATGACTAAATTAATGGCAATAGCAATGGTTGTTCTATGGGACACGAGAATTTATAATGTCTTTTACCAAATAATGAAGCCTATAAAATGAACCAAGGACATATACAAAACACAGATCCATGAATGGATTTTTATCATCCCCTTAATTTCAGCCTCAATCTAAGTTAATTTAATCCTTATGACATTTTCCCACTCAATAACCGAACCCCATACAGTGAGCACTGAAGAATATAGGTGCTGCAGCAAAGCGTGGGGTAAAAAGCAGATGGTGTTCAGCTATCAGAAAGAAGAGCATCTGGAGTCTTAGAAGCTTGTCTTAAAACAAGCAGCCATATAAACGAGGCATCTAAAACATTCACAGGAATTTTGTACACCAGTGTGCATTATCAAATAATTGTAAATAATAAAAACCAATGTGAGAGGAGGAAATTGTCTCACAATTTAATTTATGAGCACGTGTTCGTAGAAGGCTGCAGATGGCAGCAAAAGTCCCCAGTGCATTCTCAAGCCCCATGTCCCATGCAGATCAAGTGTCTGGTAAATCCCCTTTCACTATCAGAGATGACAAAGACCTTATTACCACCCAGAGTACACGACAGGATGGGTTACCACAATTATAATTAGATCAAAATGGGATACACTGGTCATTGATTCCCCTCTTGACACAATGTATAATTGCTCCAGTTTTTAATATTTTCTGCTGTGTTATTGATTGACATCCTCAAAACTTGCCAAGAGGTTACAGATAGACTGATAAAAGACCGATGTTTCCAAGCACTTAATCTTGTCTGGAACCACAGTCAATGTTCCTGGAGGCAGCAGCCAAGAGACCCAGGGATGGATGCATTGCATCACTCTGCTGACGATCTTGAGAGTGTTGGAAAGACAGCATGGTTCTTTGAGGAGTAAGTCGCCTCCAACACAAGCCGAGGTCTTTTCCATGGTCTCATATGTTGACCATGTACGTACTGCCAGAGAGCAAGCAAATCTCTCTTGGACCTAGAGCCAGAATGCTCCTTCGAAGCAAGTTTGGGCGTGACTGCATCCCATGTCCTTTGGACATGCTTGCACGAGAGATCAGCTCATGGGAAATATCGTGCACGGTAAGTAGAGGGACAGCAAAAAGGAGGATCTCTGTCAAGGTTATGGCCTAACCCCGGGGCTCTACCAATGGGTTCAAACATAAAAACAACTGAGGCTGAATCAGGACTAAGGGGTGCTGCCTTTGGGTTTGCTTGGGGTCAAGGACCCACTGGGCTGCTCACCACAAAGGCAGCAGCTGAAACCACCGGCTGCTCCTCAGGGAAATGATGAGGCTTTCTCCCCCTTACAGTCCCAGAAGCCCAGAGTCAGCTCGACCCTGCCCTATGGAATCACCCTGTGTCAGAATCAAAACAATGGCAGGTGAGTGTTGAAGAAGAACAACAATAACAATATGGAGACATATGAGAGGGTCTCCCCACCCCACAGAAGAGTTTTTTTTTTTCAAGCGATGGATTTCTTTTCTTTCTTTTTTTCTTTTTTCTTTTTTTTTTTTTTTACAAAACAACCTGATAACCTTCAAAGCACTCTCCATTACACTTAATACCTTTGTCATATCTGTGATTCCATTCTTGGAAACATTTTTTAGACTCATCTGTTTATATGGCTGATAGCACCTCCCTCGTTTTTGGTTCACCTCTCCTACATTGTCAAATCGCTGTCCTTTCATGCCCCGCTGCAGTCTCAGAAATAAAAAGATGTTGCACAGAGAGAGCTAGAGGTACAGTGTGTGGGGCAAGAGAGGCATACTGTCTTTGCCCCAAACTGGTGCACTGTGATGGCTGCATGAATAGGTATATTTTCATGGTGGCAAAATTAGTCTCCCCTTTACCACAAAGCAGGCATTTTTTCTTGCACTTAGTTACACAATCTTTTGAGAACCTTTAAATTGAAAGCTTGATTAACAGTCCAACCTGGTGGAATGAACTCCAAATGTACTGTGGGTTGATATGTTTGTCTATTCAATAATTGACAGATGTCCAGAATGAGACTTGTCATCAGTGGAATAGTTCACATTTTTTGAAATGAGAAAACCATCCATACACTTGAGTTTTTCCCATAGGGCTGTACTTGTAAGCTGTGTTCAATATCGCAGCAGTTTCTTCATCATTTTTAATGAGCAAGAAATAAAATTCCAAAGGCACTTTTCTCTTAAATTGGCCAAAACAAAAAACGAGGTTTGAACAAAACTGCTTTTATGTGACTAGTGAGAACCTTCCTAGGCAATTCCATTGAGTGCAGTAACTCAGATTAAGTTGTATGATGCTTGCCAAGTGGAAAAATGTATACTGTGAGTGTCTGGGGTCTTAAAGGCTTGAAAGTAAACAAGCAGGCATCTAGCTCAGAAGCAACAAAGGCTACATGGAAGAAGCACACCAGCCTGTGGGATCACGAGGTATCAAAGGGATTAGATATCAGGCTTCAAGAACTAAAGAGCAAAACATTGTGTGCTCACTTTCCTGATATGATCACTGAAAATAAATGTGTGCATAAGCTAATGTCCTGAAGAAAGTGGATGGTGCCCACTTATCAAAACATATAGTGTCTGGTGTCTTAAAGGCTTGAGTAAACAAGCAGCCATTTAGCTCAGAACCAACAAAGTCCACATGAAAGAAGCACACCAGCCTGTGTGATCACGAGGTGGTGAAGGGTTCTGGTGTCAGGCATCAAAGAGCTAAAATTTTATCATTATTAATGAGGGGGAGCACAGATTGTGGACCCAATAGGTGATCAATAGGTGAAGCAACATCCTCTAGCAAAGGGGTTGCAGGGAGGAGATGAGCCGGTTAAGATACAGGGTAGGAGCAATGAAATATGCAACTTTCCTCTAGCTGTCAAATGCTGCCTCCCACCACTATCATGACCCCAATTCTACCACATCAATCCAGCTAGACCAGGAGATGTACAGTGAAGTTGGAAACATGGGAAATTTAGGATAGATGATCCCTCCAGACTATTAACAGGAGTGGTAATACCAGGAGGGTAGAGGGATGGAGGAATAGAAAGGGAGAACCAATTTCAGGGATCTACATGAGGCCTCCTCTCTGAGACATGGACAACAGGGAAGTGAGTGTTGGGACACATTGGACAGTGTACAGTATGAAAATAATAACAATTTGTAAATTA
This sequence comes from Nesogale talazaci, assembly GCA_004026705.1. Taxonomy (NCBI): domain Eukaryota; kingdom Metazoa; phylum Chordata; class Mammalia; order Afrosoricida; family Tenrecidae; genus Nesogale; species Nesogale talazaci. Next base: position 47,456 of record PVJH01003311.1, read on the forward strand.
CTAAGGGTCCATGGGGGTGGGGGGAGGAAGGAAAATATAGGGAGCCTGGAGGGAGGGAGGATGATTTGAGAGTGATGATGACAATAAATGTGTAAATGTAGCCTGCATACAATTCATGTTTGTGTGGATTGTGATGGGAGTTGTATGAGCCCCCAATAAAATGTTTCATTAAAAAAGGGAGGGAGAAGGATGAGCTTATACCAATGGCTCAAGTGGAAAATATTTTGAAATGAATGTGGTACTATGTGTACAAATATGCTTGATACAAATGATGTTTGTATATTATAAGAGCTGTAAGAGGCCTCAATAAAATAATTGGGACAAAATAAAGAAAAGAAGAAAAATGCAAACTGTGAAAGTTTTGCCCGGTGGAGCTTTTTCCTGCCTTTTCGGGAGGGTTCTTTGTAAATATAAATGTTGATAGTACTGGCACAAAAAAAAAGTCAACTAATTAAAGAAATAGAGAGCTCAAAAATTATCATTAAATATAATAAAAGTGACTTATAATTAATAGCATATATACAGACTCCTAAGATATGGTATCTGAAAAACTCAATACAGAGAAAATAGTGCTTTATGTCTTTCAAATGTGATATAAATGTGTGCATATAGACTGATCAGAGATATAATGTGAAAAAATCATGAAATTTATAGAAAATTTAAGAAACTATTTATAGTACAGATAAATACTTCAGATGAATTTTCAAATATGCAAAACCTCAAATTAAATTTAATGAGATCATAATTAAATTCTCTCCTAATAAAATACCATTGTAAATATTTAGCAAGAGAATAGTTGAAATTATTGTCCATGGAAGAAATTAATAGCTGTAATATATAAGGATCTTCTAAACAAATTTAAAAAGACAGCATTATTTTTTTTTGGCATCACTGCTCTCCGGTGGTGCGAATAGGAGGCCCAGCCCCACTGCTGGAATTGAACCTCCATCCCAGTGGACCTCAGTCCCGCGCACAACCACTACGCCACCAGGGCTCAGTCCAAGACAGCATTTTTTTTAAAAAAAAACATTTTCCTGGAGACTTGTGGACTTCATCACAAGTACACTTGTTGCCCTCATCGTTTTCAAAACATTCACTTTCTATGGGAGCCCTGGGTATCAGCTTCTCATTTTCCCCCCTCTCTCCCCCTCTCTCATGAATCCTTGACAATTTATAAATGATGATTATTTTGCTATAACTTGTACCATCCAATGTCCCCCTTTACCCACTTTTTTTTGTCCATCCCCCAGGGAGGAGGTTATATGTAGAGCCTTGTAATCAGTTCCCCCCTTGTACCCCACCTCCCTTCCACCTTCCCGGTATTAGCTGAAGGGATATCTGCCTTGGATTCCCTGTGTTTCCGGTTCCAATCTGTACCCATGTACTTACTGTGGACTAACCAGATTTGTAAGGTAGAATTGGGACGTGATAGTTGAGGCGTGGGGAGCCTTGAAGAACTAGAGGAAATTTGTATGCTTTATTGTTGTTACACTGCACTCTGACTGCCTCTTAAAAGACACCATTTTTAACAGGAATCAATAGAACCAATGGACCTCACCTAGTACAGCAAAACAGGAAGAGAAAAACCTCAATCAAAAAAGGAGACAAATTTTAAATGGGTCAAAGAGGAGGTCAAAAGCTAAGATATTACTTTTTAATGTAACTATATTCGCTAAAACCAACTTTATTGCACATCATACTGACTGAATAAATATGGTGAGACTGTACAAATCTGATGCACATCTGTCTTAATTTTTCTGCCCAAATGCTTGCATCCTTGTCCAGTACAAGTTGCACATCAGGAAAATGAAGTTTTATGGAATTGAGTCTTCCCCAGTGCTTTTCAGAATTTATTGTCTTTATAGCAGAAAAGCTCCCTGCCAGCAAGTCGATTCTGACTCAATGAGGCCCTGTAAGTCTTCAGAGCATTTTTTTTTTTTTTGGCATCACTGCCTCTGGTGGTTCTGGGAGCTACCCAGCGCTGCTCTTGAGGGCCGCCACTGGATTTGAACCGCCAAACCTGCGGGCCGCAGCCCTGCACTCAACCACTTACACCACCGGGGCTCAGCCCAAGAGCATGTTTTAATTGCTGTTTCATCACTTTCTCCTCATCACTTTTTTAAAGCTTGATTTCACTTTTTAAAAATCTTTATTACTTTGTATAAATTTTATAGGGAAAATAGACGGTATTACAAATTATATGTAGTTGTACTGGGGGATAATTGTTTTCTTAGCGACGTGATTTATTTATGTCATTTTTAAAAATCCTTTAGGATGTAAAGTCTTTTACAATCTCTATGACTAATAAGATGAATACTATTCTCTATTTGATGGTGACATATTTAATAATTTGATTGTATATCCAAAACTCATGCAAAATTAAAATAAATTTGTATACTGATTTTATGAATATTTTAATATAACTTGAAAGTTGTTGTAATTTTATTTATAAATTTACAGATTGAAACATTTGAAATCTCTAATATATAGAGACAATACTACTATAGCCAACATTAGGCTGATAGTGAATATCCTTATTTATGCTGTTGAATAAAAGTGTCTCAAAGGATTATAGGGGAAATGGAAAGATAATGGCATTATCCCATAAATTAAGAAAAAAATCTGTATTGGTAATGGATAAGTTTGCTTTGCATAATTCTCTCATTCAATCTGCATTGTCTTTTCTTTTTACAAGGTCCTATTTTCCAACTTCTGCTTATTTCTAACTTTCATAGTCCTATCTCCAGTAGTTATGGTTGCATGTTGGTCTTATCATTAATACCCTAAAAGAACACTAATTTTAATGATGTCAGAAGGTTACCTTTGCACACATATATGTAAAAACATACAAAATGTTAAAAGTGTTTGTTTCCTAATTTGAGAAGTAAAGTTTGTAATCAGGATGCAGGAATGACCGTGTCCAAATTCATGAGATGGCTACAGAGTGATATTTGCAGTGAAATATGGCAAACAGATCAAAAGGCAAAATTTGAAGGCTGATTATTTCTTGACACAGTAGAACCAGATAATGATCAATACAATTAAGATAGTGTAAATGTCCTTCTTATGTAAAAATGAAGGGTGAAGTACATTTATCTTTTGCAGCAACTGGAATGCAAACACATACTCATTTACCCTGCAATATGTACATTAATGAAATATAATTTCCTTATATGTAAAATTTTTCACAGATGTTTCCTCTTTTGTTATTATTCTGTTTTATTTGACAATGATTAACATAGGATATCCATTGAATCCCTAACCCTCTTAAGTATATGAACCTTTTTGTTGTAGTTTTTCACTTTATTTGTGATTTTAAAGACTGCTACTTATAGTACTACTGGGTACTCACACAATTTAAAAATATATGTATTTATTAATAGTGTAGACATGTCTTAAATTCAATCTCTGAATAACTGGCAATCAGCAACATTATACTTTAGAGTGTAATTCTTGTATGATTAAAATTTAGAAACACCTCTTGCCCCATTTGGAGCAATGCTTGTTGATTAAACTTACAGTTGATATACAGGTGAAGTAGGTAGTCATATATGTGGTTAGCTTTGAAGGAGGGTTTCAAAATGCATTGCCACATAGAGCATTTCTACCATATGTGACACAATATCCTCATCGAGTTAAAACATTGACTCCATGGGACACAGGCCAGAACACTGGGGCATTGAATCCTGAATCTTCAAAGAGCATACACAACATGATCCAAAGCCATACCTAAGAGATCCCAATGGACAACACATTTGATGAATTATACTCTACTTGAAACATACCTGTAACCTTAGGACTTAAGACTAACTACATGGTGTGTCTAGCAGCAGAAGACAGGTAGACCAAGATTATCATCCCCCTGGAGCATAGGGCCTTCTATTTATAGTGTCATTGAACTTTCAGAAGTGGACAAGAAGTACTTAGTACTTCAGTGGCTTACTTGCTGTATTAAGATATGCATTATTCTTGTACCTCTGTGCTAGATATTGTCAGCGAGCATTATTGTAAATTTTGCCTGACAACCAACTCCCATCAATTGTGCAAATAGCACAATCATTTACAAGTACAGTGCAAATAGATTGTGAAATAGTCGAGTCATAAAAGTATTTAGGTTGTAACAGTGAACAATCCATGTATTAAGATGTGTAGTTAGTCTACACTTGCTTCTGTTTCCTCTCTTAAGGGTGTTTCAAAAATTAGTGCCACGGATTTATCAATGATAGTATAATTAGAAGGCCCTATGTTCCAGGGGGATTATCTAAAAGATTACCTACCATAAATTTACAAGAACGCCTCTAAGATGAGCTAGAGACTGGTAAAAATATAGATTCAAAAATAGAATTTGGGCTTACAGTTAATTCTTGGTCCAATCTAAGAATGATTAGTTCTTAAGACAACTTGGTCCTGCTCAATACTTGCTCTCATGCAGGAAGTAGAGAAGCAACGGGTACTACAGAAAAGTATGGTGAAGAAATTAGATGATTCCCAGGTATCAGAATATCATCTGGGGTCCTAAAGGCTTATTTTCAAAGAAGCAGATGTCAACTAAATTAACATGGAAGAAGCATGCTAAGACTCATGATACAAAGATTGTAAATTACATAATCGAAATTTGAAAGAGGGATAGTGTCAGAGTTTAAACTGTAAGATTCTTGTATGCATAAGGCTATGGATGACAGTGAAATGTCAAAATATATTTGCAGGACCTATATACAGGATAAACCTCTGGTGATTTTCCACTAGCCATAACTGGGTTATGGGAATGAGAGTAACAGGCTATCAGAAAGAGAGTTTTGCAAAGATGGCTATAGTAGATTAATGAGATGTAGCTGATGTGAATGGCTAAAAACCTTGTGACTTGATCTCCCCTCCAAACAATTTGAGCTATATATCTCAACACACACACGCACACACATATATGTTTTTCTGTTGTACTTTTACATTGTGTGTAGCCTTCTTGAGTATTTTATAGGTTTTTTGTGATTTTATAGGTTTTTTGATATATGAAACCAGATTAGATGTACCTAGAGGGAGAAAAACTAGAATGAAGTTCCTGAGGTAGAAAGACGCATTAGCAGAGGTGAGGGGTGTGAAGGGGACACTGACATCAAGGAGCTCAAGAAAGAAGAAAATGTTTTGAAACTGTTTTAGCAACACTTGTATAACCCTACTTGATATGAGCGAACTGTGGAATGATATAATGTCTGGAATAACGTCTACTAAAATGATTTGGGAAAATAAAAAAAATATTTCAAAAAGAGACAAACTCAGAAGGAAAAAAAAAACATTGACTCTTGTTTATGTCAGAGAAACTAGTCCATTTAGAAGGATAACTGAACTAATCACACTGAGACATTTATTTGACCAATATACATTACCCAGTGGAGAACAAATCTCTACAGGTTAGGATAATAGACAATTATGTTATTGAGTGAAGAATTTACAAGGCAGTATTAGTTCAGAATTAAGTCCTAAAGAATATAATGATTATATTCAAAGTTTTGAACATGTGTCTTGTGTTTGTATAAGGATTTTTTAAAAAATCTTGAGCTATATGCTACCTCTATTTCCTTCTCGATGTACTACATGGCTTTGATGGTAAATGAAGAATTGAACTGGATGTGGACAGGGACAAGAGGTATCCTCATTTGTGCATAGTAAAAAGAGTTAGACAACTTAGATTTTAATAAACTCTGGCTGCTAATTACCTTAAAAATCTCAGAAAACTCACTATCCTCCAGTCAGTGCCAACTCATTGTGCCCTTATAGGACAGGGTAGAACTCTCTCTGAGCTTCTCAGATGGCATCTCTTTAGAGGATTAGAAACCCTGTCAAATTTTAACGGTCTAAACCCAGAAATAAATTATCTTAATTAGAGCTGATTTTACAGGTAAACTACAAGTTGATAGATTTTAATAACGGCAATTTACTTTCTTGCTGTTCTGGATGCTAGAGGTCCAAATTAGCATCTTTGAAAATAAGCATGTGGATTATTTTATTATTTGTAGATTTGGGCATTATTTTTCTTGTGGCCATTCTCACACTGTGGCTGTTTTCCTAAGTATGTGTTCATATGCCCCTGTGTCTAATCTCTTCTTTCTATAACTCAGAAATGACTAAGTTTAGGATCTTCCATAAAGTGGCATGACCTTAGCTGATTGATTGCATTACTTAGATTGGACATGCTAGGTAATTAGATCCACAGATAGAGAAGTTAGGATACCAGCACATAGTTTGAGAGGTGTAATTAATGGAAAGCAGATGCCCATTAAATGGAATGATACTTACTTTTACAACTGCATTTTAATGATTTTATTTTCTGCAAAGTACAAGTCAATAGAGCTAGAAGGAAATAAGAATCATGATTGTATATCTTGATTAAACCCATCTACTATGCGCAGCTAATCTGTAGGGAAAATTGTTCTGAAGATTCTTTGCTTATAGATTTCTTGTGTAGACTTTTATGTACCTTAGGATTTTAATTCTCCAAATAATCTGATTATTTTCCTGGTAAACCAATCATCCTGGTGGTCCTGTATGTTTGTTATTGGGCTATTAACCAGAAGGTCAGCAGTTCAACCCAATCATCCATTTTGAGGGATAAAATGAAACTATCTGCTCCTGCAAAATAATATATATTTGGAGGAATAACATATAGGGTTGCTGTACATTGTGACTGACTTGATGGTGGTAGGATTCTTTTAATTGGCTAATGTGAAAAGTCCAGGGATTGTAAGTTTTATAAAATGGTTAAGGTGTGTTTCTTAATTCCAATAAATGTGGTCCAAATTAATGTGTCCATATTTTCTAATACTCTCTTCAGAGGATAAAATTTCTAATAACAAAATTGAAGCAAACTCAGCATTTTCATATTCTTGCATTTAATGAGTATATGGTTTCAATTTAGTCAACTGTAGAAGCATAGAGATTTAAACTCTACCATGATGCATTCATGAAAAAATAATGCTTTTAAAGATATGTATGCTGAATATTTGTCACTGTGTATGATTCCAAATTTAGAAGAGGAAAAGAAAATAATAGCTATGTTTTCTATTTGGGAGCCTAAGTGTAAATTTCAAACAAAATATCAATACTTCTGCTCTTTCAGAAACCAAATGCCATCACAACTTGTTTGAAAAATGAATGGTTTGAAATATAAACACGTGAGAGGCTTTCTACCCTTGTAAAAATTTACAGCTTAGGAAACTCAAAGGGGAATTTCTAGACACACCTATAGCATAGCCATGAGCCAGAATTAACTCGATGGCAGTGAGTTTGGGTTTTTTGGTCTTTCTGTTTCCTGGGCAGTTCTTAAGGGAGCGAGCATCCTTTAATGAGGACTCTTGACAATTTCAAATATCCGTCCTTAGAAAAAAGAACAATGTGTATATTTACTAACAAAGAGCCAAAATAAACTTATATTTTAAACTCACTGGGCATCGGGCTCTTCATCTATGTTTTGTTATCTACATCTATTCCTGAAGTAAAAAATTAAATGACCTTCTTCAGATTCTTTTAAACTTTCTGTGTTGCTCTCACTGTTATTTTATTCATTTTGTTCTTATGGTAAAGTATGCTATACATGCCATTGTATGTACTGCAAATATGATGCACAAAATTGACATACAATAAGCTTATGTAAATGTATTGATTTATAATGAAAGAGATAAAGATCAATGCATATATATTTATATGTTAAGTATTAAGACAGCAGATGGATATTGGGTCTCTTCTCAAGGCCTCCGTTAACATAAATATATGTTGTTCTGACAGTCAGCAGTCTTTGATACTCACCTTCCCAACACGATCGCCAAAGACATAATGAATGGATAAGCAAACGTGAAGAGAGTGGATGGTGCCCACCTGTCAAAGATATAGCTTCTTGGGTGTTAATAGCATGAAGTTAAGCAAGCAGCCATCTAGCAGGGATGCAAATAAGCCCACATGGAAGGAGCACAGCAGCCTGTGTGATCATGAGGTGTCAACAGAATCAGCTATCAAAAGATGTGAACGAGGGGGACTGGAGTGGAGAAACAAAGCCCACCTGTAGATAATTGGATATCCTCCCACCAGAGGCTTATAAGGAAGGGATGATTCAACCAAGGTGTAGTATAACACTGATGAAATAACCATCATTCATCTAGTTCCTGAATGCTTCTCCCTGTCACTCCCATGACCCAGTTGTACTTTACAAATCTGACTAGACTGGAGAACTTACATTGCTATAGAGAATGTCTCTTGACATACGGAATTTAAGAAAGATAAACCCTCAAGAACAGTAATGAGAGTGGGGATAGCATGAGGGTATGGAATCGTTGGGGATGAGGAAGTGGGAGAAATGGGGAACCTACCACAAGGTTGGATATGCAGCCCTCCTCAACCGGAATGGGACAAATAACAGAAATGTGGGTGAAAGGAGACAACGGACAGTCTAAGCTACCAAATAGTAATAACTCTATAATTTATCAAGGATTTACAAAGGTGGGAATGTAGGGGAGGGGATGGATAGAAGAGTAGCTTATATCAAGACCTCAAGGAGAAAGTGTTTGGGGAATAGTGATGGCAATATATGCACTATATGCTTGATTGTAAAATTTCCCTTAAGAAGAATGAGTGCTTGAACTGTTCAATTGTATGATATATGAATTACATGCCAAAAAAACTGTTGGTAACATTATATTTTAATATTTCTGGTCTGAGCCCTGGTGGCATAAGTGGTTGAGTGCGGGACTGCGGCCAGTGGGCTTGGCGGTTCAAATCCAGCGGCGGCTCTCAGGAGCAGCGCTGAGTAGCTCCCACGACTACCAGCGGGTAGTGATGACCCCCCAAAATATTTCTTAGACGTAAGCCTGAAAATTAGTGTAAATTCAGTTTAGAGAGACCCCATATATCTTCATATGAAGTGATCTTGCTTTACTTTTTTATATGCTTAATTTTAAAATTCTAAATAAATGTAAAATTGTCAAGATTATAAAAAAACCACATGGGCTTTGCCCTGTAGCTTTTGATACTCTCTCATATACAACAACTTAATTTTAGATGATATTTTAGATATTAGAAAATGATACACATTTTAGCAATTTCTATCTGTGATAGGAAATTTCATGTATATTTAAATCTGAAAAGTTATCTCTGCATGTTTACTTAGTCAACCACTATTTCTTTTACTTTGACCATTGTTATGTGAACTATATCTTGTTAGTGATTTTTTTCTGAATAAAGAAAATAAGCATCTTAGTGTAACATTTCACAGTTATGAAAGGCATAAATATAATTCTCCTATATTTTCTGAATCAAATTCTGTTGCCTCTCCTCAACTTAGCTTTTCATTCTTTAGGATTCTTCCCTCTCAACTTCTGGTAGCACCAGAGGCTCTCCATAAATACCAATGTTTATTCATTATTTTTACACTGTGTTAAGATTTCTACATGTTCCTGTGGGAACGCTGACCTGCTGTATTTATTCCACCATGGAAATGGAAGTTTCAAAGCAGAAATTTACTAGGGGTGAGAAATAATTATCTAGAAGTAACATGGGGAAGTGAAAATGGCATTTAACCTGTATTCTGATCCTTAAATCAGTGTAATGACCTCCAAGACAGGGTCACATAGGGAAAATGGAGTTTCACTTGATGCAAAGAGAAAGAAGAAATGATAACCGTTCTAGAAAATGATGTACATTTAACTGTTTTTAACCTGATGACTTTGCTCTTATGGGTGTCCTGCCTCCATGACTTTATGGAGGCATGCCCTAATGCCTTTGAGGTCATGGCCATAAGACCCAGTGCTGAGTTATTTTTCTTTTTTTTAAAAAAAATCATATTTTGGGGACTCATATAACTCATCATAGTCAGTTCATCTATCTATTGTGTCAAGCACATTTGTACATTTGTTGTCATCATCATTTTCAAAATTCTTTCTATCTGAGCCCTTGCTATCAGCTTCCCATTTTTCCCTCCTTCCCTCCCTCATTTCCCTCCTTCATGAACCTTTGATGATTTATAGATTATTATTTTTTCATGTCTTACACTGACCAATAACTCCCTTCATCCACTTTTCTGTTGTCTTTCCCGCTGAGAGAGGGTTATATGCAGATCATTGTGATTGGTTTCCCCTCCTTCCCACCCCCACCCCCCCACTTACTTTCCCCTTCTGGTAATATTACTCTCAATATCAGTCCTGAGCATTCCCTGTGTTTCTAGCTCTTACCTGTATCCATGTATGTGCTCTGGTGTAGACAGAAGGTAGAACTGGGGTCACTATAGAGCGGAGAGACACCATTAAAGAACTAGAGGAAAGTTGTTTGCTTCACCGGTGCTAGACTGCACCCTGACTGGCTCACATCTTCCTTGTGACCCTTTTCTAATGGGATGCCCAATTGTCTACAGATATGGTTTGGGCCTCCCCTTCAAAACCCTCTCATTCACAATAATATGCTTTTTTTCTGGGTCTTTGATGCCTGATACCTGATCCCATTGACATCTTGTGATCACAAAGGCTGGAGTGCTTCTTCGATGTGGACTGTATTGCTTCTCAGGTAGATGGCCGCTTGTCTATCCTCAAGCTTTTGAGACCCCAGACATTATATCTTTTGATAGCTGGGGAGTATCAGCTTTCTTCACCACATTTGCTATGCACCCATTTTTCTTCTTCAATCCTGTCAGGCAGGTAAGTATCAAGGAATACTGGGTTCTTAGAACAAAGTATTCTTGCATTGAGGGAGTATTTGAGTAGAGGATCAATGTCCTTCTGCACCTCAATGCTTAACATGGAACTATACGTACATAGATCTATTTCCTACCCTTATATATGAATATTTTACATATGTACATGCCTATATTTGGTCCTCTATAAATGCCCTTTGCCTCTTAGTTCTTTTCTCTATTTCCTTTTACTTTCCTCTTGTTCCACTATCATGCCATTCTTCATTTTGGCTTCAGCAATTCCTCTCAGCTATATGCCCTTGATCAAGCCATACCAGACAGCCAGCCCCCTTCTCACCATCAATTTCAGATCACTTGTTGTTCCTTCAGTGCTGAGCTTTCTAGTTTTAAGTGGAAGAGTTCAACATCCATTGTGGTTGAGTCAATTCTGACTCACAGTCACTCTGCAGAACACAAAATATGATTTGCAAAGCTACGGTTGTCCTGAAATTAGATGGTCATTTCTTCCTTCTACGGAGTACACATTGCGCTTCAACCACTGATCTCTGGGTTTTCAGGCAAGCACGTACCCACTGTGCAAGAGGAAAGATTTAAACTAAAATTCATATTATATAAATTTAAAAGGAGTCCAACTCTCCAGTAGATGTTCTGAATAGTTTCTTAAATGAAAATATCATTTTCAATATAAAAAATCCATTGTTGAATATGAAAACAATAGTAATGATATTATAGAAGTATGTCATTTATTTCCAATAGATGGTATTGAAATATGTGAGAATTTTCCATTTTCAAACACTGAGGACTTAAATCATTCACTCATTTTAGAAATCCCTCGACTTTAGGATGTTTTACAGATGGAGGGCAGTATCAATTGAGTATTATCTGTGTGCCGCCTCTGGCAGTGGAGGCCAAAAGAGAAGCAGGCAACATTATCTACACATATAGGTTCATTTTCATATCATTAGCAGAAAATTATGCTATTAGAACTTACATCAGATGTTGGTAACTTCAGATTCATAAATATTCTGTATCATTTCACACAGACTTATTTGAATAGAGACTGTATTAATTTACACAATTGAAAGTTGAAAATGGTACAATGAACTATGTCATTAGAATCCAAGTTGCCTTCTATTTGTTCATTCTTCCATCTTCAATAGGACATTCATGCAACAATAAAATATTTTGTGCTTACAATATGACTGCAAAAAATGTAAGCACTTTGTATTTTATATTGAATCAATATCCCACAGAGAAAATCATATTCAGTGTTTCTTCTTTAAATTGATTTTACAAATTACACTATTTTGGTCATAATTGTATCCCCCACTCAAAGAAGCAATAGATCTTGATAGTTTCAAATCCATCAAAGGTGTCTTATTGAGCTTATGGCTAGCACTAGTTTCTTTTAAAGGGAGGTAGGGAAGGGGTGTAGGTAGCTTTAAAAAGTCAAGCTTCTTTGAAGGAAGATAATGAAAGACTAGATGGATATTACTTAATTTTATTAAATGCTTAATGAGACAATATTGCTGTGCATTACATATTATCATTTGAAATGCATGTTTTACAATGTGAATTCATTGACCATATTATAACAATAATCTTATAGTTTGGAAAATAAAAGTGAGATATGGGGGCCAGCCCATGTTACAGATAACTTGCTCTTTTTGAAATACTTTACTTTATAGTAAGGTTGGGGAACAAGTTAAGCTTTCCTCTTATTACTGTTTACTTTTTCTTTTCACTATTCAGCATGCTTTAAAAGAAGTAACAGGTTTCATTCACTGAAGCTTTTTGGAATAATTCTTTTTTCCACTATAGAAGCTTAAATTTTGTGGCTTGATAATTTCTCAGCATTACAGGATAAAAGAAAGCTATCCTGTTTGTGCTAGGATTTGTGAAAAAAGATTTTCTCATTTACTTCTGTTCATCTCTGCAAACTTAAGTAGCTAGAATAAAATCAAAGAAATAAGGAAAAGTACATTTCATGCTATCTCTTATAAAATGCTGTTATAAAAAAACATTTTCTGTCAAACAGAGTTGAAGTGGTATTGAAAGAATTTACTTTATAATCTTTATATATATATATATATATATATATATATGTCTTTAATGATTATATAAGTTTGTAAGGAGTTTTGCAAAGGAACATAAAAAAGTTTGTGGGAAAAAATGAATTAAAAGACAATGGATTTTTTTCATGAACTTTTCAAAGCTTCCTCACATGAAGATCCTTTTGTCAAATACATCATTTAGAATTTAACTGAGCACATCATTGAAATAAAATTAATATATATGAAATGTATCATTTTAAATTTTGTTCTGAAAATTCTAATTTTATGTTTAAAACAATGATAAAGATAAAAAACAGAAAGGCACCAAAAAACAACTCACTTCTCTCAGGTAATTCCATCTTATAGAGACCCCATATGACAGAGAAGCAATAGATTTTCTGCTCAGAATTTCTAAGCATGTAAATCTCTTTAAGACAGCATTGTTCTCCTCAGAAGCAACTTGTGAGTTTGAAAAGCTAACCTTGTAGTTGTCAACATAATATTTAACCCACTTTGCCACCAATGGTCCTGTATAAATATAAACGTTTATTCATTCATCTTACCTTTACCATCTGCTACTCTGACAAGGATTTTTGAAGACATTTCTTGATGTTTCTCTTCTTCCTGTGAAAGCATACATTTTTCATACAGTTGACAGTTATATCAGTTTCCCTTATTTTTGTTTTTCTGTTGCCCCCAATATTTTATTTCAATTAAAAAGAAATCATACACCTGGAGTTAAAGGAATTTAAAAATCCAATAATAACATGATAATTCCATTTTATTTTTGCTTGGGTGGCAAGCTTACTTTCAATACATTTTGAGAGATTAATGAAGCTGATCCAGGCAGCACTATTTTTTGAAGACCATTTTAAATGATGCATACAGGGTTTCTTTGAATGAGAGCAAAAAATGTGGTCAGTGTGTGTATGTGTGTGTGTGTGTGTGTGTTTGTGTGTGTAGTCTAGTCTGTCAATCCAGAGATAGCCAATGAGACTTCTGTGTGGGCAAGGCTATCTCTGAGAATTCTGGGAAATCTCATGATATTTCCGCCGTGAAGGTGAGAGACTGTAGGCTCAGCCTCTTGGACATGGGCTACTGACAAGACAACACGGAAGCATGAGACAGACCCTGAGTCCTGAAAACTAGAGAAGCTGGAGGAGAAGGCGCACACAGAATCCTGCTGGTGTTGAGATGCTTGAGAAGCTACACAATGGCCCCTGCCAGTGCATCTGCACAGGACTCTACACCCACTGGTCTGTGATTGCCCTGGCATTGTTGCATGTGCTTTGTGAATCTGAAGAGAACTTATGGATTGGTATTGGACATATAGACTAATATTGGACTTATGGACTTGGATTAACTGGATTGGGATATTTTCTCAATATTCCATTCCTCTTGTATATAAACCTCTCCCTTATACACATGTGCATATTTATCAATTTGTTTCTCTAGTCTACATGAACAAACACAGAGAACTAACATTATGATAAAATATTATCTTAGAAATATATATGAAAATCATGAAGAAAATCAATCAATTAAATACATAACATTAGCAGAAGAAGGGGCATCTGGGCATCTCATTGAAGCAGGGAATGTATTTATCTAAGAAGCATGTATTCATGGTAAAAAACACTCCAAAACAATGGAATGCAAGTGAATCCTCTCAGCATGTGTGTTAGTTCAGGTAGACTAGAGAAACAAATTCATAAACATGCATCTGGATATAAGGAAAAGGTTTATGTATAAGAGGAATGGAACATTGAAAAAGCATTCCAACCCAGTCCAGGCTAAAGTCCTAATTCTGATAATAGCCCATATGTCCCATGTCAATCTGTAAAGTCTCCGTCCAACTCATGAAGCACGTGCAATGACACCAGGACAATCACAGAAAAGTGGGTGCAGAGTCTTGTGTGTCTGGTGGCAGTAGAAACATCTCAGTGCTGGCAGGGGTCTCTATGTGGCTTCTCTGGCCCCAGAGGTTTGGCTTCAGCAGGGCAAGCCCATGTGGCCTCTCCTCCAGCTCCTCCATTCTCCAGGTATCATGATTGACCAGCACGCTGTCATCTTGTTTTGTCAGTAAAGACTCAGTCCAGTCTCTCTTCTCCAATTGGGAAATACCACGAGACTTCCCAGAATTCTCAGGAGGAAGCCATGCCCACAAAGACTTCATTGACTATCTCTAGATTAACAGGCTAGACTTCACCCCTACATCTCAATCATGAAATTGACATCAAGTACATGACTGTCACAGACTGGTAAAAAACTTTTATGAAAATATATCTAGCATCATACTTAAGAGTTAAAGAACAGAAACCATTTCCCCCAACATCAGAAACATGACAAGAATGCCTACTTTTACTCTACTATGCAACAATATCTGGAAAGTTCTAGCCAGATGCATTAGGTAAGAAAAAAAGATAACATCCTTACAATTAGCAAGGAAGATGTAAAATTCTCTTGAGTCACAGATAACATGACTTAATCATAAAAGTTCCAAATTCTCCTGAAGAAGTATTCTGGAACTAACAATAAATTCAATAGAGTTTTAGGATCCATGATCACTACACAAACCAGTTGCATTTTAATATATCTATAATTAATATTAAAAGAAAAATACTGGGGATGAGGCCCGGTGGCATAGTAGTTGTGTGTGGGACCGCGGTCCACAGAGTTGGCAGTTCAAGTACAGCAGCAACTTTCCAGGAGCAAGGCTGGGCTTCCAACTCCCACCAGGGGCAGTGATGCCCACACACAAAAAAAGAAAATTAGTAAGCACTTCCACTTACAATGCATCCCAAAGAACAAAATACCTAGGATGAATTTTACAAAGGATGTGAAAGACTTATACAGTGAAATCTACAAAACATTGGTCCAGAAAATTAAACAGCATGCAAGTCTTAAACTGGTTGCTAGAGAAGAAAAACAATGAAGTTTATGGATGCGCATACACTTAGAGTTTTACATCAAGTAAATGATCACAGAGCTACAGAGGCCCACAAGTCAGCGGGTCAGATGTCAGGCCAGAGCAGTGGTTCTCAACCTTCTTAACACTGTGCCTCTTTCATTCAGTTTCTCATGTTGTGGTGACCCCGCAATCATAAAGTTATTTTCATTGCTACTTCATAGCTGTAATTTTGCTACTGTTAAGAATCGTAATGTAAGTATCTGATATGCAGGATGTATTTTTATTGCGACAAATTGAACATAATTAAAGCATAGTGATTAATCACAAAACAATATGTAATTATACATTGTGAAATAGTTATTTCTAATTATAAATAAAGAAAATTTGTCTTAAAGCATGGTGTAGCATGGATAGCTTTATACAAGAACAATAACCTACATTTTGCAGCAGAATGGATAAAAAGCTAACATCAGTGGGAAGGTTCAGATACCTTCACTCTCACCAGATCTGAAACTCTCAGGGCAGTTTTTGTAAGAGCACAACGAAGATCATCTTCCACAACAAGTCTACTTCTGTGTTCAGATTCGATAACCAACAAACTGGAAAACCCAGGTTCACAAAGGTATATTGTTGAACATGAAAGAGGAAGGCACAACACAGTCTCAGACAGAACAGGATATGACTGCACACATTTGATCCAGAATTTCGTTACTGGTATGGTAGAGAAATCAGTTCTTTCTGCATTGCTGCTAATGAGTTCAATGAACTCCTCTTGTGCTTGAACAACTTCAACTCTGACTGTGAATGGGCTTCTGGCAAGTGCAAATGGAGTGCCAGATAGATTTGGAAAATGTGATGGAACGTCACCTGCAGCACCTGTGCTGTTTCACAGAAACTATTATCAAACTCCTTTGGTTTTGTTCAATATCATGCTCCCCAAAGAAAGCAGACATGGGAGGCAACATGCAAATTTTATTCTCATCCAATTTTTTTTGGAAAATTTGAAGTTTCATTTGGAATGATCAGATCTTTTCAGACAAATTTGAGTCATGTGACATATGGTTCTTGCAGTGATAAATTTAAGTCATTCAAGATGGCAATGATGTCAACCAAGTAAACTATTTTCTGCAGTTTGCTTTTATCACTGAGAATATGCTTTGAACTGTGGTCTTGATTTCTGATTAATAAAAGCAAACAAAAACATTTTGAGATCACCATAAAGCTCAAAAACACTTTTTAAAACGTTTCCTCTTGACAACCATCTCACACCAGTGTGAAATAGCAGAGCATTATTTGGCGAGTCCAACTTGTTGCACTGTCGTGAAAACAGTTGACTGTATAAACTTCTCTCCTTTACAAAATTGACAGAATTTATGACTTTTCTGGTAACTTTTGTGGCAGTGTCTTCATTGCTAATACTTTCAAGTGAATAAAACAGTGAGTTCTGATGACTTTTGGTGACACAGGACCAAACTTTGAAATCCAGATGGACATTCTAGCATAGCTGAGCGCCACCTACTCAAAGACCACAAACCTTTTCCCAAGAGATCTTAGGCTCTTTCAGAAATGAACCAACTGTGCCAAATACATCACATGCAGTAGTTGTCATTTCAAGACATTTGCAAAACAGAAACTCATCTTTAAAGTCACCAATTAATATAATTCATATAAACCAGCCATTGTGAACAGTTTGCAACATCTGTAGATTCATCAAGTTGGATGCTAAATATTGGAAGTGGAGCAGATTTAATTGTCTGGTTTACCTCATCAAGAATATCAGCAGACATGTCTGTGGGGAACAGAGATTTCACCAGAGTTGCCTCTCCCAAATAGATGCCAAACTTAGGATGTGAATGACTGTACACTTGGAGGTTACCAGAAGTTGGAAGGGGGTTATTCTCCCTACAGGTTATCAGCCATATAGAGGAATCAGGCTATAAAGTCTGTCCCACCCTAGGTAGGGCCTACTTCCTTCTGATAAGGGTAGCAGGAACTACTTCCTTATTGGAGAGACAAAGAGGTCAAGTCCAGGCTAGGATGATCAAGGTTAGCCCCTATCATGACTCTAGGATCTTGTCATTGTACATTCCCTTCCTGTGATTTGTATGCCAATTGTACAGCCCTTTCCTGTGACATGGGGCACCTGTAATCATGCCCACAAAGTGTACTTACACCTTGGTTAGCAATAAGCTCCCTCCAGCTGCGGGTTGCTCCGAGCCCTCCAGATCCCTCAGGTGCATCCCCAGGAGTTCCTCAATCTCTCCTCCAGAGCTCTCTAGCTTCTTGCCCATGCTGTGCATGGATCTGGCTGTTGAGATCATGACTGCCTGGGAGCTAAGCATGCTACCATAAAATGTGTTTGAATCCATTATTTCTATCTCATGTTTTCTATGACTGTACTGTCATCTTTCTTTATTATCGCTGCACAATTGTGCCTACTGCACCTGTGATGATAAGTTAGGGGCTGGCTCCTCTGCCACATGTCATCTATTCTTCTATGTACAGCCTCGTTACATAAGGAAATTGTACTCAATTTCATAGTGAATTCTTCTCAGATCATATCTCAAACAATGTCCTAGGCCAATGGTTAGCAAACCACAGCCCCTGAGCCACAAGCAGCTCTTTAGCCCCTTGAATTTGACTCTTCACGTGTGAATTCATGCATACAGTGCAATTGCATGTCTGTTGCCCATAGCAATAATTGGTGGGGAGGGCAGTGGGATAGGCAGCACAGGGGAGGCTCCTTGACTTCATGCCGGAGTGAGCCAGTGTAGTGTGCAGTCTCATAAGCAGGCATCCCTTTAGTAAATCCTGCACAGGTGAATCTTCTGAATCTGTCATAAAGCTACAAATCCTGACCTACACTCTAGGATCCACAAGCATTTTTGTTCAGTCAATTGTAGACAGAGCTTTCATTATTTGGTGTTGGTGGCTTTATTTTAAAATGAAACATTTTTATAGTTGCCCTGTTTGATATGGCCCTAAATTAAAAGCAACGGAAAATGGAAAATGAAAACCGTGAATTTAAAGCTGAAAGGACTGAGACTTTTGCATTTATTCAAAACTTAAATGGGCTTCCAATATGTCTTATTTTGTGACAATCATGTACTCGTATCAATTTCAAGATTGGGAGCACAGGAGTGGAGTCTAGCCTGTCAATCTGGAGATAGTCAATGAGACTTCTGTATGGGCATGGCTTTCTTCTCAGAATTCTGGGAAATCCTGCGGTATTTCCTCTTGGAGGTGAGAGACTTATGGCTCAGTTCTCGGGAGACATTGTAGCTGACAGGATACATGGCAGCATGCTGATAGACCCTGATCCCTGGAAACTGGAGGAGCCACAGGAGACCCCTGCCAGCGCTGAGATGCTTCTACCACCACTGGATACACAAGACTCTGCATCCACTCGTCAGTGATTGTCGTGGTCTCATTGCACATGCTTCATGAGTCGGAAGAAGTCTTTCTAGACTGGTAACAGACATATGGGCTAATATCAGATATTACCTTGGACTGGACTGCATTGGGATGTTTCCTTAATGTACAGTTACTCTTGTATATAAAACTCTTTCTTATATACATATGTGGGTCTATGAATTTGTTTCACTAGTCTACCCAGACTAACACATATTTGTAAGGAAAAATTGGTGCATAACAAGAAATCAAATTTGGAGAGACACTTTACAACTAAACACGTCATTTAGTAATAAATATCCTGTCGGTGATGCAAGAAAGAAAGCAGCTGAGGAACTTCAGAAGAGTTAAGAAAAATCAAATTCTGTATTCTGTATTTAATCACTGGATGCAATCTTCCAATAGTGTTAATTTTGCAAGTTTTGTGGTTAGTCAAGAGATTGCTAAGAGAGGAAAACCATATGTGGATGACAAATACTTGATATATTGTTTTATAAATGCATTGGAAAAGTTATTTAGTGATTTTAAGAAAAAAGGTATTCTAAAAAAATTAAAGAGTTGCCACTGTCTGCTAAAACAATGAAAGATAAAACAATCAAAATGTCTTTTAATATAACCAGCCAGCAAGTTGAAGATCTTAAATTGGTTTCAGCTTTATTAACAGCAGTTAACGAGCCTTGAGACATAAATGATGCAGTACAAGTTTCACTTCTTATAAGATTTGTTTCAACTATAGGTCCTTAAGAAGAACTTTTAGGATTATTGTCACTCAAAGGTCAAACACATGGAGAGAATATAGCAAATGCTGTAATTAAGTGTGTTGAAAAGCATCAGATTCCACTCGATAAATTTGTCTTAATTTCAACAGTCAGAGCAAAAGTATGACCAGTGTAAGAAATGATTTGGTTCCTGTTATGAGAGAAACCATTCGTCATGAGATATTTACTTAGCATTGCATCATACATCAAGAAGGGCTTTGTGCGCAGACATTTCTAGAAGAAATTTGCAAAGCTATGGCATTGGTGGTTAACATAATCAACAGCATTATAGGTAAAACTCTTAATCACCACCAATGTAAGGAGATTTTAGTTGAAATGCAGAGTGAGTATGCAGATCGCCTGCTACATAACTTTCCAAGGAGATGCGAAGTCATTGTGTTCACTTGAGTGTTTGTCAGTCCTTGGCAAGGTTTACTTTTCTGTTTATTGTAAGGTAAATTGTAAGAAATGTATGTTTATCAATAAAAACCATCCTTGCTAAGTATGTTATCAAGTTTCATTCAAGGTATCTATAGTTTAACTAAACCTGAAAACTATAAGTAAAGCTCATTAAGTTAATTTTAGGAAATGTTGTGGAGGGAAAAAAATTGTAGTGTCATGTGGGATTTTAATACGATCATTCCCCAGATCTGTGTCTCCCAAGGGAATGCCAAGTTAGAAGCTGTTTGCCAGCACTTGGTGGGAGGTCAGGTGCTTAGAGATAGCCCTACCTGAAGGCTCCAGTCATCCTAATGTTTTAGGATGACAATAGCTAGGGCTTACTCTCTGCTGTTAGGGCAGTGGGTCACTTGCTTTAAAAGTTTTGGCTAAATCAAGTCTATAGATCAAGGGCAAACAAGGTTAGGCCGCTATCATGAGGTTGGAGTCCACCCATCCTGTCACATGTGGGACCCCATATCTCCCTTTACTATTGTGTGTATGTCCCTCTTTTGTCCCCCTCATTGCAGCATAACCTATAGGGAAACCCCTTCCTGTGATTTGCATCCTTTTCCTGTGATGTGTGGTTACCTGTAACCACAATTTTCAAATTGATATAAGCCTTCTTTAGCAATAAAGAAGCTCCTTTGGCTGTCTCTTCTTCAGCAACTTTTCTCCCTTACCTCCCTCTCCTCTGTTCCCACTCCTCGCCTCTATTTGCCTCCTGTCCCACCCAAGTCCAAGTGGATCACCAAATGGGGCTGAGGTGAGCATGCTGACTCCATGTGTGTCTCACTCCATTACTTCTCTCATGTTTTTTATGACTTTACTGTCATCTTTACTTAATGCTGGGCAACTCTGGCTATCGTACCTGTGAAGATGTGTTAGGAGTTGGCTCCCCTGACAGTGTCAAGAATTGAGAAAGGTATATTGAGATGGTTAGGGATATCCTCATTAAGTTAATAACAATGGTACCTTCCTATATATTTTAAGTTTAAAAAATTTGCTCTCAAAAGAAATTTCAATTGCTATTTTGTTGCTATTTGGCTCAGTTGACTAAGTTTGCCCATCACTGTCTTAGACATCTGGAAACTGTAAATCCTCAGCAATGGTGTCAGGTTTCATAGTTTGGGCAATTCTAAGTGCCACCGAATATGAAGCTTCAATGACTGCTACACTTTGTTTGTGATATTTGCCGCTACTGTCAAGTCTGACTTTCTTGAGTCCATCAGCCTTGCGCCTAAAGTCCTTGGTCTCCTTGCCAGCAAAGCTTGGAGGCTTGCTATCAAAATTACATTTTAGTGTGCTCAGCTTCATAGATTCAACTGACAGGACTGTGGTTTCTCAATTTCTACTCTAATTATTGAGGTAAAATCATACTGCAAAAAATCCTCACTATATATTTTTTTTCTTAATGGTCTCCTTTGCACAATTCATTGTCATGGGATTGTTTGCTAATGAAAATTCTATGTATCAATAGCTTTAATAATACGAAAGATAATACATGGCACAGTTCAGTCAATATAGTTCATTAAAGTGCCCTATGATTTACCATTCTCCCTGTAGTTTATTTTAAACATACCTCTTACTATCACAAAGGGGCAGTTTCTACATCAACTACAGCTGAATAAGAAAAGAATGATCACCATCCAGATTGTTTCCATGGTGTGTGAATACACACACACACACACACATCAGTAATTATAATTCATGAAGTGTCATTATACTGCTGCCTCGACAGAGTAGGCACTTTCATCATAGTAGCTGCTCTCTAACCATAGCTGCTCTCTACACACCTGTGACACATTGTGCCAATCCTGTCACATAAACCTGTGGGCTGATTTGATGATGTCATCATACCGGGTACTCATATATGGATGTATCTGCATCTGCATGAACCTGCCTGAAAACAGATAGAGGAGTGGTCCCTTGGTCCCTAAGACCATTAGAAATATGTGCTTTCTGATGATATGGGGTGACCCCTGTGAAATGTTTTTCAAGCACCAAAGGGGTCGTGACTCACAGGTTGAGATCTGCTGGGCTAGAGGCTTCTTCCAATCGATGTATCTTTCAAGCTGATGAAGTGTATGTAAACTGGCAATTCAGATGGCAAGCTGCTGGCTGTAGAGTAAATGAATCAAGATTCAACAGATTAGATGGCAGGCTACAGGCTCAAATTCAAAGATACAGAGGTCAGATGGCAATCCAGTTATAGGATCTACATCCAGCAAAAAACAAGAAGTAAGCTTTTCCACTGCACTCACATATTGAAATCAGTACAGAACCTGAGGAAATATCTTTTCAATTTACTGGTTATTCAATCAGATCTTATTATGGAGTTGACTATATTTTAGATCTTATCATAAAGGTTGTTAAGTGACTAACCACTGAGAATCCAAGACCAAACTATTTGATTCAGAACTTCAACTGTAATAATGTAAATAAATATTTTTAAAGCATAAGGAAATAATTCATCCTCTTAAATAGAAGACATTATTTTTAAGCTTTCAATACTCATCACATGCATCTACATTTTCAATAAAATCCCCTTCAAAATTCCAAAAAATTCTATCTACCTGTCATCTATCTATATTATCACTATCATCATCATCTATCTTGCCAAGAATGGACTACAGAGGATAGACATACAGAAAAATTGAATAGAATTGAGAGTCTGGAAACAAACACAGCTATTGTCCACTGATATTTGACAAGGGTTCCAATTCATTAGATTGATACAGAATAATCATATAACAACTGATTTTCACATGTGAAAGAAAAATGTTGAATCCCTACTTTCTATCTTATACAAAACTTACCTCTAAATGGATTAAACACAAGAAAAAACATACTGGTAAACCTTCATTGTTTTTTATTTATTAATCTATTTTTGAACATTATACCTAAAGCAGAAGGTACAAAATAAAAATAATTTTCTGGATTTCTGTAGTAGTATCTTAAGTGACTCAAAAGACAATATGAAGAATGTGAAAAGACTACCTAAATAATTGGAGAAAATTCTTGAGAGTCATGTAAGTGATAAGTTATTGTTTAGAATATATAAACAAAATTCTTCAATGCACAAAAAACAAGTCAAATTTCTTTATGTGGGTAAAGGATTTCAGTAGACATCATCCCAAGAGTATATTCAAATTATAACTAATCATATGAAAAGATTGTCAAAATAATTAGTCATGAAAATTGAAATCAAAATATGATTACATATAACACTTGATATTTAAAAATTAAAAAAGAAACAACAATTGTTGATGAGGATGTGGAAAAACTGAAAATCTGGTACCGTGTTGGAGTAATTTTAAATGGTACAGCTGCTATGGAACACAATTGGTCAGCTAATTCCTCAAAAAGTTAAACATCATATTATCATATAAGTGAACAATTTCTATCATAGGCTTATTCCCAAAAGAATAAAAAAAATTAGGCTAACACAACAATATTTACTTCTTATTAAGCCTATTTAGTCCTCTCTTTTTATAATCTAACCAATTCTTGAATTTACTTCTCATATGAACCTACTTCTTCTAGGCATCATAGTACACATTTAATGTTTTATTTCCATAAATACAATGTACACCCTAGATGCCAGTAAAACGTGTATACCTATTTGTAAAAACCCCTGGTTGCTCAATGATTAAGGGCTGTTTCGAATTGGAAGATAGGCAGTTTAAAACCTAGCAGTTCTGTGGAAGAGTGATTTGTTCATTTCCATAAAGATGACAATCTTAGAAACACTATGGAACAGTTCTACTCTGTGTCCTCATGGGTAGCCATCAGTCAGTCAGTATTGACTAGCTGCAATGATAATATTCGTTTTAGGGGATAGTTTTCTTAAGATGGACAGAGTAAGCATTGTTAAACTTCTTCAGGTTAATTATACTTTAGACTAAAGATTTCATTTTATTTTAAATTAATAACATCTTTTCTCCTAAAATGGTTACTGATAATTTGCTTTAAATAAACTGTAATAAAATTCTGTCATATTAATTAACTTTCAAAGATTCTTTGATTAGTCTGTCAGTGTTTCAGTAGATTGTTTGTTTTTTGGCATCACTGCCCTCTGGTGGTAGGAGTAGGAGACCCAGCCTTCCTCCTGGAGAGCTGCTGCTGGATTTGAATCTCCAACCCTGTGGTCCACAGTCCCACACACAACCACTATGCCACCAGGGCTCAGCGGATTTTATTTCTTTAATTTGAAGATATTATGGAAAAAAAATACTTTACTAAGAATAGCTACTTTGTTTATTTACTACAATATTTTATATCATCTAAAATAGGGTAGGGAACTGTAATATTATTATACAAGATATATAACATGGAAGATACATCTGGTTCCTTATGTCTAGCAATTAACAACAATTAAACAACAAATAGTTCACTATTATTTGAGCTATTATTTGTCCATTATTTATAAAGTGATTGTTATGAAAAGTCTCCTAAGAAATCTTAAAAATGGGTACTTTAATTATCCTCAGTGTTTATAGGATGGGGAAATTAAATACATGTTTTTTTTTAATCTTAAATCTTAGATCTTGATAATTTGCCTCCAGAGACTATACTCTAAAGCACCAGGCATTACTGCCTCATAATTGTATCCACACACTGTATGTGTGAACATTCTGAATTCCTTTTTATTGTGCTATTCCTGCAGTTTTTACTGGCCATTTGTTTCTGAGGAATAGCCAGGATTGGTTTCCACTTTTCTTTTTAAGGTCTTCCCTAAAAATAGACATAACTTATTTTATCATATTTTGAGATATAAGATATCCATTAGAGGAATGGCTCATGGGAAAAATAATTGAATAATATTATATCATTCAACAGAAAAACATTTGTTGAGAAAAAGTTTGATCTAATTATCTGTGCTTCACATCGGAAGCACTTTATTATTTTTCTTATTATTTAAAAGATGTACTTTATTCATTTTCCTGTCTAAGGATAGTGCTGGACAGTAGGTTCTATGATCTTACAGGTGATCTATTGGTTAATATAAAAGTCATCTATTTTTATTATAATGAGAATCTGAAGCTTCAGGAAAGTGGCATATAAATCATCTAAACCTCTTTTGATGATTCTGGCTATGTGATTAATTTTTACGCTTTATCAGAATTCAGGCTTCGAGAATAATTTTACAGGCATTGCTTTCTAATTTTCAACTTCATCTTCAAAATCCAAACTATGAGAAGGATTGAGACACAGACATTGGTAGATTTTCAATATTTTCTATGATGTACCACAAAACTTTTTATCCTTTAGGGGGAAACCAATGACAGGGAAGGTGTGGAGTTTGAACTATTTTTGTCTATTTAATTTGGGAGTAGTTACGTATAGCTTTGCGACTCTCTCTCCCCTTGATATTCTCAGGGTCTAATGATCAGAAACAGATAAATGAAACAATCTTAAGATTATTCATGTCAATAATATACTCAAACATAACAAAACTAATTGCAATCAAGTCAATTCTGATTCATAGCAATCCTCTCTGAGAGAGTAAAACTGCCTTTGTGCATTTCTGAGACTGTACATATTAATAGAAGTAGAAAAACTTCATCTCTCCGATGAGCAGCAGTTGTTGGTTTAGACCTGTTGACCTTGTGGTTAATAGACCAATGCAAAAACCAACCTACCACCAGATACTTGATATACTTGTGATTTTATTTTTGTTATATTATGTTACCTGTTTTATATATTGTTTTCCTTTATCCATATGATCTTATTATTTCTCATATATTTACTAAATGTTTATATCTAGAACAGCGATTCTTAGGCTTCAGGACTCATGAGAATCATTTAGAGTATCAGAGAGGACATACAATTATTGCCAGTTTCTGTGCCTAGATATTTCTGATTCCTCAGGTATGAAGTAATAATCAGGGTGTGCATATTTAAAACATTCCCAACTGATTCTAATACTGCTAGTCCAAATACCACATTCGTAATCATTGACCCAGCTCTTATGATGAAAAATCCAAGACCTGAATCATGTTATTCATTAGAAAATATATGGGACAAATTACTAGGTTAAACAAACAAAATACAGATGCTGATGCATACTGTATAAAGAAGATATGGTCATAGCATAGAGAGTAGGTTGGGGTAGAGGTTAAGTATTATCCTTAAGAGTTTATCCTGGGAAAGATGTCTTGGATTAGGCAGAAGTTATCTGAGGACTGAAAGTTAGGAAACCAGCTATATTAAGTAATACCTATAAGAAAAAGTTTGATTATTTTTTTCTTCCCTTGGAATTCTCAGGCACCAATGATATCGGAGCAGACAAAGAAACAAATTCATGATTACACATCTCATGATTTTGTTGAGGATTCTTGTTCTTGCCAGATATTGAAGCTGGATTCTGAAGCAGATGTGGCATCAGAGATCTCAGAACTGACGACAAATGAATCTTGACTGAAAGCATGGAATCCCAGAAGTAAAGTAAGAATATCATGGAGAAGAATGGAATTCTAGAACATATTATTGTCCTTGTGGAGAACTTGTACAGAGACCGAGAGGTAGTCAGTAGAAAAAAATAAGAGAATTCCTGGTTTAAATTCAGGAAAATTGTTTTTCAGGGTTGCATTCTTTCACCTCACTTTCTTCATTCAATTTGTTTGCTAATTTGAGAAGCTCGACCATTTGTAGAACTCAGTCTTAGGTTTAGTGGAGAGTTTATTAAAAACCTACAATATGCAGAATATGCAATCATACTTGTGAAAATGAGGAAGACTTGAAGTACTTGCAGATCCAGCCTAAATTGCAATTCAGTGTAAAGGAACCCCAAACCCTCATAGCTGGACCAAGAGATGACATCACGATAAGCAGAAAAGATTAACGTTGCCAAGGGTCTTGTTTTGCTTGCATCCATAGCCAAGGCTCATGGAAGCAGTCAAAACATCAAACTAAGCATTGCATGGGGAAAATGTGCTGCACAAGAACCCTCAAAAATGGAAAGAGCAAAGATGCCACTGTGAAGTTCAAGGTGTGCTTGATGCAAGCCATGGATTTCCTATCACCTTACATACATGTGAAAAGTCAACAATAAGGGAGACTGCAAACAATGGAAGCATATGAATTACAGTGTTGGCAAAGACTAAAGAACCTTGAAAGTACTGTGGGTTGACAGAAGAACAAACAAATCTATCTTGGAAGAACCATATTCTTTGAAAACAGCAAGGTGAGACTGTGTATCATACTGTGGATATGTAGTCAGGAGAGACCCGTGCCTAGAAAAAGTCATCATGCATGGTTAAGTAAAAAGTCACATGAGCTGCGCTGATGGTGCTAGAGCCCTGGAGCTGGAAGAGTCCCGTGAAGATGCACATCAGCACTGAGGTTCTTCCACAAGACATCTCACCCACTGGACTGTGATCTTCCTGCTTTGGGTAAAATTGTATGTTCTGTGTAAATCTGTAGAAGAATCATCTGTATACCATAGATTGTTAATATGCCTTCTAATACTGATGGCACATCATTTTCCATATAATCCAGCTTCTCTGATGATTTTTTTAGCATAAGCATCAAAATAGCATAAGCATCAAATAAGCATCAAAGAAGATACAACCCTGTCAAACACCTTTTCTGATTTTAAAATCATACTGCATTCCATTTTTGTTTGTACAACTACCTCTTGATCCATGTACAGGTTCCATAGCTATAAGAATAAAGTGTTTTGGAATTTCCATTCTTCTCAAGAGTATCCATGAAGTATGAGCCACAGAATAGAATGATCTTTCATAGTAAAGAAAGCACAAGTAAATTTTTTCTTGTCCTTCTCTGTTTTTAGTCAAGATCCATCTGACATCAGCAATTACATATCTTGTTCCGTGTTCTCTTCTGAATACAGTTTGAACTTTTGGCAGGTCCTTATCAATATAATACTGCAGCCATGGTTGGATGATAGCAAACAAAATTTTACTTATATGTTGAGACAGTTAAGGTTTGTGTGTGTGTGTGTGTGTGTGTGTGTGCACGCCAACCTGGATGATAAACACATGTGGGGTTAACTGAAGGGCAGACAGATGAATGACTCCATGAGATTTGCCTTTCTAGTTCTCAGGTCTCTCTCTTGCTTTCTGATGGTTAGACCAGGGTGTAGCTGCTTTAGTCAGTTCCCTTCTTCAGCTGGCAAGGCTCACTTCCTGCGAGACTTCCCTGAGAAGCCCCATGGACCTACTCTGATGCAGCCCTATGTGCTGGAACAGCCTTGTGGAGACACCTGCCAGCTCTGAGATGCTTACGCTTACTGCCTGGGCTTTCCTTCTGCACTTGGTGTCATTGTGTATGTTCATGTGATTGAGGAGAACTTTGTAGATTGGTGTCAGATACATGGCTAATGTTGGATTTATGGACTTGGACAGCAAAGGGTTGGGATGCTTTCTTAATGTCCACTTACCCTTTATATAAAACTCTCTCTCATACCTGTGAGTTTCTGTGGTTGTGCTTGCCTAGTTTACCCAGTCTAGCACAGATGTGATATCAGTGGTGTTGTTCTATAGTTAGAGCATTCTGTTGAATGCATTCTTTCTTTTAATTGGGCACAAACACAGATCTCTTTCAGTTAGTTGGCCAAGTAACTGTCTCTCAAATTTCCTGGTATAGATTAGTGAGTGCTTCCAGTGCTTCATCTGTTTGCTGAAATATTTCAATTTTTATTCCATCAATTTCTGGAGTTTTGTTCAGTGTAGGTTGAACTACTTCTACCAGCACCCTCAGTAGCTTTGCTCATGTGCTACCTCCTGAAATGGTGTAATATGTACTACTTATTTTTGGTACAGTGATTCTGTGTATTTTTTCCATCTTCTTTTGATGGTAACCATATTATACAATATTTTGTGCATAAAATCTTTCAAGATTGCAACTTCTGGGTTGATTTTTCTTCAGTTCTTTTTGTCAAGCTATGCTGAGCATGTTCTTTCTCTTGGCTTTCTAATTCTAGGTCTTTACATATTTCACTATAATATTTCAATATCATATTAAGTAGTGCCAAGTGCAATGACTAAAATGCTGAAGGGATTAATATATGTTTGAAGGATACATAGCACATGAAATCTAATCATTGTACAAAGCAAAATTGCAGCTGCGTATGACAGTGAATCCTTGGTTATGCAGTTTGTTCAAATGAGCACACAATGGACATGCATTTTAGCTTTGTCAGCATGTGGAGAACATTTTTCAATGTTAACAAATTTTCAGTTTGCATGAATTTTTATATATGAGTATCGTGGAGAAGGAAGGACAAAGAGAAAATATCCTGTCAATTTCAAATTTCTGCTTGTGAGAATGTACATGCAACTCAGTTGTTCTGAACCTTTTTATTAGCTCATTAATCAGGGTACAATATATAGAAATCATTTAGCCAGATGTGCTTCATGTAAGTATCATGAGAAAATTGTTTTCATCATGGAACATCCTTTTATAATTATGGATTTTGCAATGAATTTACTACCTAGATAATAAATTTATGTTCCTCTACTTTGATGATTCAATACTAGTTCTACATTTTTTCTAATTTTTCCATATCAGTTTTTTAAAATAATAATATGTTTAACTGAATGCATGAATGTTATTTAAGTGTAGTTGAATTTTGTGAATGGAAGTTTATTCAAACAATTCTTTTTGCTGAAAAATATGACTTTTGAAATGGGATTCTGAGTTGCATTGAAAATTTACCCTGCAGTGTGAAATACAGTATTTTTCATGATGGGACAAACTCAAAGTTTTCTTAAGAAATGTGACCTGACTCCCTGCTTCAAATCACCTTTGTAGTCCTTTTCTTTTTGTCAGGTGTAGATACACCTCTTTTGAGTCACATGCATGAATCCTTATACATTGGGGGAAATCAGCCTATCTCTCATCATGAAAAATACTTTACCTTCCAAATGTGATTATAACCACAAACATAGAGATTAGGATTTATAATACACTTACAGAGGCACAATTTAATCCATAACAGTTGAGTTTTTGGTACTATAAAATTTATGACCTTGTCAAATGCACAATTACATCTCATTACATCATCTCAATAGCAAACTCCAAATCCAAAATCCCATCTCCTGAATAATCTAAACAAAATACGGGTGAAGTATTAGGCATGTTACACATTGCAACAATAATTCTTCATCTGATACTCTGTGGAATCTGAAATATGGGCTATCCTCCTTCAAAACACAATGGGGAACAAACACAATGGAGACATTTCCATTAAACACAGGAAAAAATGGTGGGAGAGATGTGCTGACATAACCCATGCAAGCCAGGCCCAAAGTAAAACAAATTATGTTGGGTTGGAGCATAGAAATTGTTGGAATTTTTTTTTCACAGAATTAGGTTTGCTAAAAATAATTAAAATTGATTGCCATAGAACATTGACAGAGAAATATCAGAAATTTAATCCCTAGTCAGCACCTCACATGAAGCAAGGGCTGCCCTTGCTGATGCCAGATGGATCTCAATTATAAACGTAGAATCACTTGGAACCACAATCATTGACTGGGAGCAACAGCCACGAAATCAAGCCACATATTTCACCGGGGGAAACTGCTGTAAAGATATATTTATGGTGTCAAAAAGCAAATATATCAGCTTGAGAATTAAGATCTGCCTGACCTACGTCACAGTATTGTCAATCACCTCATCAGCATTAGAAGTTGGACAATGAATAGGAAGGGTCAAAAAGCATTTGTGTCTGTGAATTGTGCTGGTGAAGAGCATTAACAATATCGTGGATTTCCTAAAGAATGAACAAATCTATCTTGGAAGAGGTACAGCCAACGTGTCTAAACAATTGGCCTAAACATAGCTTTGGTTGTGAGGCCGGTCCAAGATTGAGTTGTCATTTATTCTGCTCTGCCTAAACCTGTCTGTTGTCCATCAAAGAACCTTGCTAGCCACAGGTAACAACTCAAAGCTAAGAGCTAATTCTCTCTTGAGGCCATAATGATCCTGTCCTCCAAGTGTTGGGTAAATCTGCTGCTTCCTGGGTAAAAGTCGCTGCACATCCACAGCACAGGTTTGACCTTCCAGGACATCTGGGATTGTAGCTCTACTGCCTGATTTTAGGTGGTTGCAACCCCAGCAGATCCTGTTCTATCCCTTTTAGTGGGCAGGCCATCCCCCTAATCTTTGTGCGTCAATCTCATCCCACTGAAATCTATACAGCAGCTCTAATCTCCAGAAACAAGTTAGCAAAAATTAATTCTTTTACACCCAAGAGGCCGTGCCCTTCCCTTTGAGATCCAAGAGTCAGTAGCTTCTCCCAATAACTGCTGATTGATGGGCTGCTCCAGTCATGGTGCTTTCTTTTTCTTAGGATAACAAGAGATATAGCTCCCTTTATCCAGCTTCTTGCTTGCGGAATTTCAAGAGACAGATCCTATTCTTGATTCATATCTTTAACTTTCAAACTAAGCTGATGGGCTTTCTATTAAGACAATGGGCTAGATTCATCAGTCACAAACTTAATCTCTGTTAAAAAAAAAAAGAGCCATATAGCTATGTCCTTGGTAAACAGTCCAGCATTTGTGCCCTTAATTCAAACAATAGAATTGTTCAAATCTTTATCTTCTTTTATCATTTTGCACATCACATTTTTAACTTCATCTCATTTTACTTTGCATTTTACTTTAAGCACCACGGTGAAAACGATGGCCTCTTTCTGGTATTGCCTTTATGATATTGAATCACATTTAATATCTACATTTTGAGGAGCATTCTGTTGACAGTGAGAAAAAGCAAAGGAACAGAAGAAGAGATTTGGACAGAGCATACAAGAAGTATGTGATATTTTGGGAGGGAATTTCCCAGAGTGCCTTGTTACCTGGATAGAAATTCAAGAGAATCTCCTGTGTAGGAACACTTAACAGCATTTGGTGTTCCAGGGGAGGTTTCAAGGAAGGTGAGACATACTCAGTCAGGTATACAGAGGCTGTGCTGGCAGATAGGTTATCTTCCTCCTAAGAGCTTCTGAAGAAAATTATCTTGCAATGCCCTATGTCTTCCAAAACTAAATCTTTATCATGGTAAGACAAGAGCCTAATTCAGGTAACATTAGTCTTATATGTACCTCAAACCAAAAAGTTGATGGGAAATTCAATTATTTTAATCATGTTTTCCACAATAGTTCTTGAATTTCCTCATATTCTCTAAAATGATAGAAAATTTGTCTATATCTCTCCTTTTTTACTTCTGAACCCCCATCAGAGAAGCTTCTGCTGTCTGTAATTCCACAAATAGTCTTTTTAACATTATTTAAACTTTATTACTTCTCACTGTTAGGCATCTCAGAATTCTTGCCATCTCTTCTCATTACCTAATTCCAAAATTATTTCTACATTCGACATATCTATTAGAGCTGCAACACATCCTCATACCAAATTCTGTCTTAATTTCTGTTATAACAGACAAGTTGTAAGTAGGTTTAAAACAAACAAATTAATTTTCTTGAGCTTTTCAAGACAAGAAGTCTGAATTCAGAGTGCTTCCCATGGGAAGAGGTTTCCTTTCTTTTAACTTTGAAATTATGTCCTTGTTTCTTCAGCTTCTGCTTCTTGCTTTCTGGAGCTCTAGACAAGTCCTAGAGTCTGCTTATACTTTATACTTCCAAGGAGATTGGCTCAAGATATACTCTAATCCTGATTCATCAACATAACAAATAATGGGATTATTAAATATAGACAATGATTTTAAACACAGGAAAAGGCAAAATCATGTAACCCAATACATAATCTTGTGACACAGAATTAAATTGTACTAATCCTTCCCAAAATTTAATGTTGAAAAGAAGCTTCATAGATTTGTTCATAACTGGAGGATAAAACTTTAATTTTTTTCTTTATTTAAGTCATTTTATTGGGGGCTCTTACAATTCTTATCACAATCCATACATCCATCCCTTGAGTCAAGCACATTTGTACATATGATGCCATCCTCATTTTTGAAAACATTTTCTTTCTACTTGAGCCCTTGGTATTAGCTCATCCTCACTCCCCCATCCCCTCCCTCATGAACCCTTGATAATTTATATTTATTTTCAAAAATGGTCTTATACTGACTGCTCTCTCACTTCATCCATATAAAACAACTTTGTCTCCCTGGGTGTGAGGTGTGTATGTGAGTGTGTGTGTGTGTGTGTGTGTTATAGGATTGCTGTGATCAGTAGTCATTGTTTTGTTTTTGCATTGGGATGTTTGTTTACTCTCCAATCAACCCTGATGATGGAGTGGTTAAATGTTTAGTTGCGAACCAAAAGGTTGGTAGTTTGAACCCACCAGCCTTTGTCAAGGAGGAATAATGACAGTCTACTTCCATAAAGATATACATCATTGAAAACGAGATGACAATATCAAATTGAGCAGGAACACCAATTGGCAGAGTCTTTCTCTGGACATGACAAACCAACACAGTCATTCCCAGATGCAAGTGCTCTACTGTCTTCCTAGTGGAGGAGATTGAGGAATAAAATGAGAGAGCAGAGGTCTGAGTGCCACGGAGTGCTGTCGATGCTCTGCAGCACCAGTCCGAGCCCAGACATTCCTGTCTCTAGGACTCCCCGTCTGTAGAGAGGAGCAGAGGGAGAGTTGCCTTCTCTGATCTTTAAGGGCCATGACTTTCCCCAACTCTGCAGAAGGCTGGAGAAGGATGACAACTATGATGATGATAAAACTTTATATGAAAAGAAACAATTGGTGACTGAGATGAAAAGGCCTTGACCTGTCAGTACAGCTTAACAGAATGAAAAAGAGGAAACCAAGAAACTATTGAGGGGGAAAGGGATCTTATGACCTAGAACAGTCAATGTCCCTTTAAATACCTAGCATTTACATCGAAATGTAGAACAACTGTGAGATTATTTGATTTCCACCAAATTAAGAACAACCTATAAAGAGCAAAGAGTTAGCACATAGGGCTGCTATGTGTTAGGATCTTTGTATGTACAATACTTTAGAGCAGAGGTGATGGTGTTTTGGAGGAAAGTGATACCATTTGAGGTGGTAAAGCACTTTGGGATACAAATATAAATCAACAGGATACAATATGGATTAATATCTGAATAACCACAGAAATATTACTATGATTAAATGTTTTGCCTAAGAAAATTCGAAGAATGGTGTTAATTTCAACTGAGATTTAGAATATTGAGAGATCAGTAATGCTAGTTTTTGTTTGTTTAGGGAAAGAGGTGTTATATAGGCATCTGAGTGGAGCTGCTGAATAATTGTTATTGTTGTTGTTAGGAGCTATTGACCCTTTTCAGAATTGAAAAAAAAATTCCTGATTCTGTGACATGCTCCAAATTGCTCCTGTGCCAGTGATCATTTTTACTGCAATTTAACCACTCATCTCTCTGAGGGTCTTCCTTTCTTTCTTCTTGTAGCTCCTCTTTACAAAGCAGGTAAAGAACACATCACACTCTTTTTTTGCTCTAAGGAGTATTCTGGCCTTTTGAAAACAGATGGGTTGTTCTTTTGGAATTCAATGGTATTCTCAGTCTTCTTGTTCACTTCCATAATTCATACATGTATTATTCTTCTTTCATCCTTATTCAATGTCCAACTTTCACATGCACAGGAGGCAAACGGAAGTATCATGGACTGGGCCAGGTGCATCTTGATTCTCAAAGTAACATCATTGTTTTTCAATATTCTGAAAATGCTTGTGCAGCTGATTTTCCTATTTGAACAGGTGTTTTGAACATTTACCTACTGTTTCCATGAGTCTCGATTGTGGATACAAGAAAGACAAAATCCTTGACTGCTTCAAAGTCTTCTGTAGTTGTCATATTGGCTATTTCTCAAGCTGTGCAATGTTTTCAGCCATGATCCATCTGACATCAGCAATGCTATTCCTTGTTTCATGTCTTCTTATAAATCTAGCCTGAACCTCTGATGCCTACCTATCAATGTACTGTTGCAACAGGGTAGATGATCATCATAAGCAAAATTTTACTTGCATTTGCTATCACTGAAATTGTTCTATAGTTGAGCATATTATTGGACCGCTGTCTTTGAATGAGAACAATATTGATCTCTTCCAGTTAGTTCACCAAGTATTGTCTTCCAAATTTTCTAGCATAGGCAATTGTTTCCAGGGATTCCTCCACCTGTTGAAATATTGCAATTGGTATTCCATCCATTCTTGGAGCCTTGTTTTGGGGCTAATGTTTTCAGTACAGCTTGAACTCCCTCCTTTAGCACCATTGACTCTTGCTCATATACTACCTCATATAATAGTGGAAAGTTAACTAGATAGTGACTCTATTATTTTTATGCTTAATGCATCACTCAATATTTTGCTTATAGAAACTTTCAAGAATTCTTCCATCTGCCTTAGCTACTCTACAATTAAGAGCAATTTTTAGGGTCTCTCCTGACATCCATGTCAATCTTTTCTTTCTTTCTGGCAGGGCTAATGAACTTTTGCTTTCTAAATGAACAGTGTTCTTGATGCCCTCCCACAGCTCCTCAGGTGTTCTGTCTTATTCAGTGCTCAATAAATTAAATATATATAGGAGATAGTCTCAAAATTAAGGTGGGGTAACTCTCAAATGGTTCTTATGGACTGATTTTTCTGAACTTTAATCTGAAATTACATATGAATATTCTGTTCTACAGGAAGCTCCAGGCCTGGTTTGACCTGCTGATCTTGAGCCCTCCATCAATCATGTCTTCCCACAGATGCAGTTGATCTGAAATCAGTGTATTCCATTAGGAGAAGTCCATATGTCTTTTGTGTTATTGAAAAAAAGTACTTGCTCTGAAAAAGTCATTGGTCTTGCAAAAATTCTACCAAATTTGCTTCTATCACTAAGACCATATTTTTTTCAACTACTGACCCTTCCTATTTGTCTCCAACTTACATCCCAATGGCCACTGATTATCAATGAACCTTGGCTGCATACTTGATTAATTTCAGACTGAAGATGTCAGTAGAATTCTCCAATTTTTGAATCACCTATGTTTACACCTATATCCACAGTTTTTCTTCCTATAGCTTTCTTCTGTTTCCTTTTATCTTCCTCTCATCTGAACATCACTCTTCTTTTTCTTCAGAGAAGCAACAAACCCACATGGAAGAAACACATCAGTCTGTGAGATCATGAAGTGTCAATGGGATCAGGTACCAAGCATCAGAAGATTCCAAACAAAAAATAACCATGTTGTTGAGAATGAGTGGGTTGGATCAGAGACTCAAAAAGCCATCTGTAGAAAATAGGACATCCACTCACAGAAGGCTCACAAGGAGGGGATGAGTTAACTAGGCCACAGTATTGCACCAATGGAACCTACAATATTCCTCTGGTTCTTTGAGGTTTCTTCATCCCCCACTGTAGTGACCCAGTCCTGCATTTCAGTTCTGACTAGACCGGAGCATGTACACTGGGACACATAAAAGCTGATGACACATGGAATCCAGGTCAGCTGAACTCCTCAGGAATTATCTTATTTATTTTATTATAAATGGGAGTGGCCATACCAGGAGGGTGGGGTGAAGGTGAGGGGAAGAGCATCAACTCAATTTTAGTGCGTTTGGTATATCTTATTATAACTTATAATTTCAACTGGATAAATTGAGTCTAAATTGGCTCAACAAACCCCAACTAGTGTAGTGCGTTACAGATGGGGCTGTTAGCAAGTTCAATGGTTCAAAGCCACCACCTGCTTTGTGGGAGACAGCCGAGATTTTCTGCTTCCACAGGTTACAGGTTTGGAAATCACAGTGGCAGTCCTCCCACCATATAGGATGGGTAGGTTCTGGAATCTATGGCCCTGAGTTTCTAAAGTAATTTGGTGCAGGACATTCTATTTGCTATAAGGCCCCAGCTCCTTCATTCTGTGTTTGAATCAAATGGTCTTTTCTGTATATCTGAAGATAAATCAAATCAGAATAATTCAGGAAATTTTGCATGCATGAGTTCAATATATATGTTTTTTGACTTGTGGTCATTCAAAATCTATCAGGAAATTAACTCAGTGTAGTTGCAAATAAACCATCTTTATATTTGTTGACCCAGGAAGGGGGGAGAGAGAGAGAGAAAGAGAGAGAGAGAAAGAGAGAGAGAGAATGAAAATCCACTGCTATGTGTCAAGGCTGACTCACCGTGACCCTATGTAGTGGTTCAAAGACTATGGTTCAAAGATCATTAAGGGAGCAGAAAATTTTTCTTTCATTTGTAAAATGCCTGGTGGGTTTAAACCATGTGCCATTATCACTAGCATCTATCATCTAACCCTCCAGTGTAACTACAGTAACTTTATCTTTACTACTGCTGCACTTTTATCTTCCTGTACCATTTCCATTCTGATTCACACCCCCCAACTTTCTTAGGAATACTTTTATAAGCACCCTCAGTTTGATAAAAGAGAATAATTAAACACAGTGTATATCTCAAGTTTTTGGTAAGAACCTTCTCATTTTATTCCAGATATTTTTCTCATTTTATATCTTTTGCTACATTTATGAATATTCACAGAGGTTTAGTTAAACAATTTAGTTGCATCATAATATAAAATTTTAAAAATAGCAACATTTTTAACAAAAATGGAATTTTAATCTTATTTCATGATATATGATGAAGTCAAAATTTTTAGGAAAATCTATAGATTTTAAGAAGTGATTAAAACATTTATGAATATTAGTAAATTAAAATGTGTTTACAAGAAGTAACATTTGATTCTAGTTGTTCATATACCAGTACTTATAAAGTGAATTGGTAACATGCACCTTTAATTCTTTCAGATAAAGCGTCTTGCATGCTACAGAGTACTGACCTCTTATTCTTTAATGAAGTACTTCCTGAAAAGGAAACAGAGGCAAGCTGTAGGAAGCAAAGGCATAGATAAGGAGAGGAATAGAGGTGTGTAATTATGCAAATACATTAATCCATAACAATAGTGGTATTGGCCTATGTACATATGTTTATAAGGCAGTACACTGAAGTTGCAGACAGGCCCTGGGCCTGGGCTCATACATTCCCTCAATACTTTGTTCTAATACATGGCATTCTGTGATGCTTAACACCCCACCCCTACATGATCACTGAAGACAAAATGGATGCACAAACAGATGTGGTGCAGACAGAGGATGGTGCCCGGGTATTAAAAGAGATAGTGTCTGGGGTCTTAAAGGCTTGAAGTTAAACAAGCATTCACCCAAAAGTGAAGCAACATGCCCACATGAAAAAAGCCAGTGTGGTGCTCGCTTTGGCAGCACATATACTAAAATTGGAAAAAAGCCAGTGTGATCATGAGGTGTTATTGAGACTGGGCAACTGGCATCAGAAGATTCACAACAAACAGCAAACAAACAAACAAAAATGCATTGGTGAGAATGGAGGGGGGTTGGAGCAGAGACCCAAAGCCCATCTATGGACATATGAATATGCCCCCACAGAGGGGTGTCAGGGAGGGGTGAGTTAACCAGTGTGCAATAGAGCACAAATGGGTCACACAATATATGTCTGTTTCCTAGAGTCCTCTCCCCTTCCCCCTGCCCTCGCCCACCGCTATAATGACCTCAGTGCTTCCCCTAATCTAGACTAGACAAAAGCACGTACATAGGTATAGACAAAAGATAAAGCTCACTGCACATGGAACCCAGGAATAGGAATGAGAATAGAGATACCAAAAGGATAGGGGGAAGGGGGGTGAGAAGTGGGGAGGAAGGGGGCCACCAATTTCATTGAGTGGCACATAACCACACACACCCAGGCTTGGGAGAAAGAACAACATTAATCAGAGGGGAAGGGAATGGGAGGGAGGGAAAAAGAAGTTGATTCCATGGGCTCAATGGTAAAAAAATGTCTAGAAAAGAATGGTGGAATTTATGTACAAATATGTCAGATTCAATTAATGTATGGCTTTAAACAAGAACTGTCACACCCCCCAGTAAAATGATAAAAAAAGAAAAAAAGTACTTCCTGGCTTTTCATTTTCTCCCATAAGTCTATCAACATATCAATATTGATAAAAAGTATTATAACATTCTATGACTTTGTTTTGTCTGATTGGGAAAATGAGGTCTGCATCTATTAAACTATGAAGGTTCATATGTAGACACAAAAATATCCCTCAGAAACTTCATTATAACTTGTGAATAGTCAGACTCACTTGTAAAGAATGTATAAAAGTATCTTCCTTGAAGAATTCTTCATTTCAGATATTTGCAATTTAATTTACAGAGTATCATAAGGCAGATGTTCCCAATTTTAAAACTTCAATTCTACTGATCTTATAAATGGTAGGTTAAACTTCTTTATAGTAAAATGAAATAGTTGTAGTGAGTTGAAGTGATCTATGCTTAAATTATATGAATTGATTAAGATAAAGATGCTGGAAAAGCTTTGACTAAGTTGCAGAAAACCCCTCTTTTAATGCTTGTGTCATGCTTATTTGGATTGGCTTCCTTGTCACAATGCTGACTAATGAATTGGTACTCTGACTGATATCATAAATGGCACTATGGAATATCTCTGACACTGTTGATGGGACATAAATGTTTAAACAAGCACAATAGTAATTTTATTAAAGGTTCTTTTAGTAAATATCTCTAAGTATATAATGGATAGAATGTTTTTAAGCTTTTCTGTTTATTTAATAGAAAAGAACACTTAGTAATTCTTTATATCCCACTTTACTATGAATATCAGAAGATTAGACACAGAAATTTATGCTTCTATTTGCATTCAGTCTTTATTTTATTTCTGTAGTTATTCAGTAATGTTACTATCATTTGAAAATAGATTATCATCCTTCGCTTACTGCATTTAATGGTCATAAATAAATCTCGTATAGTATGACAGTGTATTTATGGAGTTTCCACTCAGTACTATCATTTTGCCATTATCAAGACATTAGAGAGACACCATAGAAGCCTTTGATATATGGAAATCTGACCTTCATTCAATGTTAATTTTAGAATAATGTGTCTTATCTGCGTGGGTCTACCATCTTAAACATGAATAACATAAATTTATCTAATTTTAAGAAGAAACTTATATTCAAATGGAAATTATATTAAATTTATATTGTATTATGAAATAAACCGACATTTAAAAATTGGACTTTTTATTAAAGTAATATATCATTCCACTTATTCAAGCATTGTATTGCATATTTTCCACCCTGAATATAGGCTGCTTATAATTTGTTAAATTATTTTCTGTAGGTTTTAACTTTTCATTCGTATTTTCCATGTAGCACTTTCTGTTTTACTTCTCTTATGTATGTGCTGCTGTTTGGGGCTGAATTCTATTTGCTGCTGCTGTGCTTGTTAGGTGACACTGAGCCACTTCTGACCCCAGGCGACATGATGCACAGCAAAAGGAAATAGTGCACAATTCTGTGCCGTCCTCACAATTGGTCCTATGCCCTGGCCCAATGACGCTGCCACTGTGTCAATCCATCTCGCCCAGGGCCCTCCTATTTGTCTTTGCCTTTCCACGTTAGCAAATGTGAGGTCCTTTTCCAGGGACTGTTCTCTCTTGACAATATGTTCAAAGTGTGCAAAACAAAGTGTTGCCACCCTTGCTTCTGAGGAGCCCTCTGGCCCTACTTCTTACGGTACAGGTCAGTATGTCCTTTCAGCAGTCCGTGGTGCTGTCTTTTTCTTTGTTTGTTTGCACCTGCCATTTTATACTTAACAGCCCTGATTCCAGGCCTGAGCATTCTCTCAGTCAATTCCTCAGACAAGTCAACGGTTGGTCTTAGGGACCCTGGCCTCCTACCTCTGGGAGGAAAGAAGGAGCAACAAGGGTGACCAATGCTCAGTCCCCAGGTCTATGGCCAAGAGGGCAGCAGATTTCCTACCCTGCCTCAGGTCAATGATTCAAGACCATGGGGAGCCATTCCATGTCACCGCCGTAAGGGTGGGGGTATTGTCAATCTTCCTCTTTAGCACCTCAACTCAAGGACAGCTATTCTCCTCTGTTCTTCCGTACTTGGTGTCCGACGTTCACATGTGTATGCTGTAAAGGAGACTATCATGGCTTGAGTAATGCATACCTTAGTCCTCAAAGTAACATCCTCGCTCCATAATAATCTACAGAGTTTTTGGGCAATAGATTGAGTTGATGCTGTTCATCTTTTGATCTCTCGACTGCTGCTTTTATGAGCACTAACTGTGGAGACAAGTAAAACAAAACCATTGACAACTTCAAACTTTTATTCATGAACATGCTGCTACCTATTGATCATGTTGTAAGGATTTTGGTCTCCTTTATTACATTGAGTTGTAATCCATACTGAAGGCTGCCATCTTCATCAATAAGTGCTTCAAGTCCTCCTCACTTTCAGCAAACAAGATCGTGTCATCTTCATACCACTCCTCCAAAGGATGCCATGATCTTCGTCATATAATCCAACTTCTCAGGTGATTTGCTGGGCATAAAGATTAAACAAGTGTGATGAAAGGATACAACCTTGACACATATTTTTCCTGATTTGAAACAATGGAATATTCCCTTGTTTTGTTTGCACAACTGTCTCTTGATCCATGTAAAAGTTCCAAATAAGCAAACTCAGTCTTAGGATGTGAGATTAAGAGCTTGAAACACAGGGAATTCAGAACCAATGATGAGAATAGTAACACCAGGCAACTTGAGCATGTGTGGGGGGGGGAAGAGGAGCAAGTTGGAGGAGAAAAGAGAAACCATTCATATTGATCTACTCCCAGAGCAACAGACAACAGAAAATTAGGTGAAGGGTGATATCAGTCAGTGTAATACATGAAAAAATACTAATAATTTATAAACTGTTTATAAACTAACCCTTATAAACTAAGAGTTCATGAAGGTGGGAGGTTGGGGATGGGAAGAGGGAAAATGAACAGCCAATACCAAGGGCTCAAGTAGAAAGTTAATATTTTGAAAATGATGGTGACAACAAAGGTACAAATGTGCTTGACACAATGGATAGATGGATGGATTGTGATAAGAGCGGTCCAAATGTCCAGTAAAATGCTTGGGGTGAGAGGAAGACGTGTTAGGAAATTCCCATTCTTTTCAAGTTTATCTACATTTTATTATGGTCCATGAAGTTGAATGTCTTTGCATAGTCAATGAAATACAAGTAAACATCTTTTTGGTGTTCTCTATTTTGAGCCAATATCCAATTGATATCAGAATTGGCATCCCTTTTTTGATGTCCTCTTCTGAATCCATCCTGAAATTCTGGCAGTTTTTCGTCAATGTAACCTTTGCTGGGTGATCTTAGGCACTTTTACTTGTGTGATTAGTATCGTTCTATAGTTGAGAATATTGGGAGTTACATTTCTTGGAATTTGCAGAAATATCGATTTCTTTGGGTCAGTTGGTCAGGTAGTTTGGTCAGGTAGTTATCTTGTGAATTTCCTACAATAGATAAGTGAATGTTTCCAGTGCTTCTTCAATGCTACTTTTGGAAATGGTGGATTATCTACTGGTTCTTTTCAGTACAGAGATTCTGTATATTCTTTCCATCTTTGCTCAATGTTTCTTGCATCATTAAACATGTTGCCTATAAAATCTTTCAAAATTATAATTCAAAAATTCAATTTATTCTTGAGTTCTTTCAGTCTCAAATATGCTGACAATGCTTTCCCATTTGGTTTTCTAATTTTATGTCCTTGCACATTTCATGAAAATATTTGGCTTTGTCTTCTAGAGGTATCCTTTAAAATGTTTCTATTCAGTTCTTCGACATCAATCTTTATTCCATTTGCTTTAGCTATTCTACCATTAATAGCAAGTTTGAGTCTCTTGTGACATCCAGGTTGATCTTTTCTTTCTTTCCTGCTTTCCTTAAATGAACTCTTTCTTTCTTCATGAATGAGGATGTTCATATCTTCCTACAGCTCAGCAAGTATTCCATCATCGATATTCAATGCATCAAATCTTTTCTTGAGTTGTTCAATGCATCAGATCCTTTTTGTCTCAAAAAAAGGTGGGATAGATTCAAGATTGGATTTCAGGTTCCATGGACAGGTTTTATTTTTATTTTTTGAACTTTATCCTAAACTTAAATATGAGGAATTGATTATCTGTTCCTCCGTCGGCCCTGGTCTGGATTTAGCTGCTGCTATTGAGGCCCTCCATCATGTCTTCTCATAGACGTAGATCATCCCTGCGTATTCCATCTGAGGAAGTCTATGTTGACAAAAAGGTATTTTTTCTGAACAAGTTGTTGGTTTTTAAAAATTGTCTCCTGTGATCTCTAGCTTCATTTCTATCACCAAATCCATAATTTCCAAATACATTTCATTCTTTTTTGTTTCCAGATCATGCATTCCAATCACCAATAATTATCAATGCATCTTGATTGTATTTTTGATCAACTTCAGAATGATGCTGTTGGCAGAATTTTTCAATTTCTCCTTCACTAGTTTTTGTAGTTGGTACATATCTTTGAATATTCCTATTGAATTGATTTCTTTGACAGCAGATAGAAATAATCCAATCACAGAGAGCATTGTACTTCATCATGGATTAGCAAGAGCCTTTCTAACAAGGAATGCTATGCCATTCCTTTTAATTGCATTATTCCTGGCATAGTACACCATATGATTCTCTGATTCAGAATGGCAATGCCAGTAAGTTTCTGCTCTCTAATGATTGTGTATCAATTTCTATATGTGACCTTTCATTTTTCACTACTTCCAGGGTTCATAAATTCATACTTTACACATTACAAATTCTAATACTTAGAGGATTTTTACAGCTTTTCACCTTGCCTTGAGTCATGAGACTCCAAAGTCTCCCCTCCTTCAAGCCTTACCAGAATCAACTCAACCTTCCAAGAAAACATTTATTCATTCCCATTTTGAGTGTCCAAGGATTTGAGGGGCCTGACTATGAGCAGTATCTTTGAAAATGTTCTGTTCCTGTTTTGGGGTATTAAGTATCTCACAGTATTTTGAAGCTATGGGTAAAGGTTTTGGTGGCATTTTCTTCATCTTCATTTCTTACCCTGGAAACTCCTCTTGAACATGTTCACTTTGGATGATGCAGCTGGCATTGAAAGACAAGTGACATAGCTTCCAGCATTAAACAAGCCACCACAGAATGACAAATGATAGACAAGTGGTGGATGTTCTTTGTAAGTGTAGAAGTAAAATGAAAAGTACCTTTGGATATTTATCTTGGAACAAGATACTTTATCAAATTTTCTTTTAATTTTAAGCATATTACAGAATTTTATCTTTTAGGGGGGTTGCTGTTTTGTGCATTTAAATATGGAGTGTATATTTGTTTCTAGTTGTATTTTATATGTTATTTTAGTATTACTACTTTTCATATTACTTTAAGATTATTTAGGATTCTTATGAAGAGTTACCAAATACCTTTTATCATATATAGATATTCTCAAGAATGGCCACAAAAATTTTCCTTTTAAGAATGAACTAAAAACTAACAAGTATACTGTGCTGCCATTGAAAATATTAGAGATACAGCTTTTAGTTATCCATCATAGTGATGATAATTGATTCCTAATAAAATTATCCAAATGAAAAGCTTTAAATGTTCTTTTCCTGTGGAAAAAAATATTTTTGTGGGCATCACTGCCCCCTGATGGGAGTAGGAGACCCAGTTTTGTTCCTGGAGAACTGCTGCTGGATATGAACCACCAACCTGGTGGGCCATAGGCCTGTACACAACCACTATGCCACCGGGGCTCAACCCCCTATCCTGCGAAAATTATGCATCATGATTATGTAAGAATTTTGGAAGGAAACAGCAACAAAAACAACTGC
This sequence comes from Nesogale talazaci, assembly GCA_004026705.1. Classification (NCBI taxonomy): domain Eukaryota; kingdom Metazoa; phylum Chordata; class Mammalia; order Afrosoricida; family Tenrecidae; genus Nesogale; species Nesogale talazaci. The sequence continues at coordinate 92,429 of PVJH01003311.1, forward strand.
AGGATCCAAGTTTTAGATTTTTTTTTAGTAATAATGTCTTTTTCTTAGACTTAGTTGTTTATGGAAACAAATCTAGTGTCACTAGCATATCTATAAGAAAGAGCTTTATATCAATAAGTAAACATATCAAGAAGGTAGCCCAGCCCAGTGCAACTCAAGTCTCATCCAAGCCAGTGTCTCATTCAGGTGCACATAGTTGCATGCTGGTGGCACAGAAGGGGGAGTGTGATGCGGGAAGCTCACACTCTTCTGGGTACTCAGTGAAGTGGAATCAAGGGCTGTGGAAACATTCAGCACACCAACAGCTTTCAGCTTCCACTGGACCACATGGGGCTACCACAGGTGACAAGCAGAATCCCAGCCAATAGGAAGGTGAAGGGTCACAGAGAGAATAGGTCCCATGGTCTCTTACCTTACACAGAAAAGATTCTGATGCCAAAGGGGTGCCATATGGTTGAACACTGCCTATAGACAGGAATCGCTAGTTAACATAGTATCTAAAAATTACACTGCAAATCTATATTTCAAAGTGTAATGAGTTGTACTCTTGAAAATATGTGTTTCCAGTATTTATATTCAGTTACTACTACTTGGAAAGAAATAAAAAGAGAAAAAAAGGCATGTGTTAGGCAGGGTTCTCTAGAAAAACAAAACTAGGAAAGAGATAGGTTCCTATAATGAGAATGAATACTAGTCCACACAACAGTACAGAGAATTCAGCTCAACCCTCTGTCATGGAACAGTAAATCTACTGATGGTTCTTCAATTCAATCTGACTGCTGGACCAAGGCCACGAAAGCACAGTGGAATCTTCCCTCAGGCAAGACAAGCAGAGATAGCCGGCAGGCAGCAGAGGCCGGGTGGGCGACAATACCCAGTAGCACGGGAGCATAGTGCAGAAGGCCTTGGTGGAGTTTTACGTTCTAATGATGCACAGCAAGTTGACACGATCCACAGGTACTGCAGCAAATGGCTGAGGCACAGGATGAGCACAAGCAGATGCCTGATGGACTGATCAATCACCAGGGAGAAGAGAGAGAAGGAGGCCATCTTTGGAAGCAATTATCTAGGTCACCCTCCAATCAAGCAGTGACCTGATTCATCACCACCCACATATGTCTAGGGGAGTCTGGTTGGCACAATAAACCTAATTTTCACAGGAGAAAATGTGATTTTTGTCCAGTTTTTAGTAATCACATATTTGGAATGAAAACACATAGTTACAGGAAATATAACTGAACAGAACGATCACTAAGGATTGTATCTTGGGATGTGTGTATGAAAGGGAAAAATAAAGGAGAACAGGAAAAAAAGAGAGATTGTATCTATAATACTGCTTGGAAAACTCATGAAAAATTAAGTAGACTTTGGAGAGGATGGCCAAATCCACAACCGTATGTTGACTCATAGGGACTAAGCCTATATCATGCTGTTAAAGTCCCAGGACACTGAAAGAGAGGAAGACTTGGATTAACATAGGGCTGCAACAATGGGCGTAAACATAAGAACAATTGTGAAGATTGTTCCCCACAGGAACAGGGATTTTTTCCTTCTCTTGTAAATAGGATTGTTATGATTTAGAGGTTGTTCAATAGAGAGGACCTGAAAGCAGCAATAGCATAAAGAAATTATAAATTTTTCAATCTCAGTCTCACTGCCATCAAGCCAGTGATTACTCTTAGCAATCACCATATGGGTTTCTGAGGCTATAGCTGTTTTAGTGAGTAGCAAGACCATTCTTTCTTCCACAGAACTGCTCATCAATTTGAACTACCAATCCTGCAGAAGGCTGAACAATGAATTCAACACTCCAGCACTAGTGTCCCTATAAACATTTACATACATTAAAATTAGAGTGCTATTTTTTAATTGTGAAAATTATATAATAGGAATAAAATGAAGTGTTACATATGCTAATCTGAAAAGAGAAACTTGGAATAGTGATGTTTGAGCAAAAACTTGAAGGAGATGCTGTAATTAGTATTTGGATATCAAGAAAAAGTGAGACAAATAGAGGTATAGGCACAAACAATTTAATATGGAAGGATGCTTAGAAGGTCCTAACCTTTGTTAGAAAATCAGTATAGCCAGAATAGTAGAAAATCCTTTCAAAAGTCGTGGGGAGGATTTTGAAAGGATCAGAGTCTTGAGGGGACTGAGATATTGAAGGAACTTTTATTAAAACTGAATTTAGAGATAAGGGATGTTTTTCAAAGTGTAGTAGTCTATCCTAATCTATATTCTAAAAGAATTATTATGGTGGTTGGCATGGACTAGATGGCAGGTAGTGTGATGATTATGTTGATGAAGACAGGGTGTGAAACAGATTAAAGAAAATTCTGTGAATATGAGTCCCATGTTCTTCTGACAGATTGTATGAACAAAGCCCAACACTACAATCACTGCCATCCATTTGACTTGGACACAGCAACTCCCTGGAGCCTCAGAGACTATCATTTACATGGTCTCTTCTTGCTTCCTTTGAGCTTCTCATTGGTTTGAACCATGGACCTTATGGTTGGCAGTCCAATACTGATCCCCAACAGCATAAGTATCTCATAAAGAGATAAAGGAGTATTTGATCCTGAGAGATTGGTAATGAAACCATCTAAAGACTAGAAAAAACAGAAAATACCTGACAATCCACTTCCGTGAATATAGTAGTGGCTTGTAAATGCCCCAGAGGAATTTCCGGCAAACCCCATCGGTTAGTTTTAATATAGATCGCATGCTGACTCAACTTTTTTGCTGATTTGAATATTTGATAGAATCTAGTTGCTAACCACTCAAACGGGAAAAGTTGTAGTATCTCATTTGTGAAAGAAAAATTAAGAATTCAGTTGTGCACAAGTCAAATTTGAGCGAAGCTATATTAGATTTTCAAGTGAAGATGGGAATACTGAGGTGAGACATATTTGCACATGTAGGAAAATAGGAAAAGCCAGTAGAATAACAAAACAAGGTTAGATAAATTATCACTAACTAAATATGAAAATAATGATACCTTGAATATAAATTCTAACATAAATTTACTCTAAAAATAGTTTTTCATTAATCTTAGTCATTTCATCCAATTTCTCTAAACCCTAGTTATTTTTTTTTGTATCAGTGCCCTCTGGTGGGAGTGGGAGGCCCAGCCTTGATCCTGGAGAGTTGCTGCTGGATTTGAATCGCCAAGTCTGTCGGCCGCAGTCCCAAACACAACCACTATGCCACCAGGGCTCATCCCCTAAAGCCTAATTATTTTTAAAGCTGTACATACAATACCTGCTTTTTTCTTTTGGTTTAATTTATAAAATGACCATGTTAAAATGTCAATAAATTCACTGGAAAATTACTTAAAATAGAATAAAAAATGAATTCAACCAGATTAAGTATCAAATTTGCTATAATTAACTCTCATTAAGGTCTTCCTCTTTTTAATTATGGGACTGGTAATGAATATTGAAAACATTGCTGCCAAAACAACAAATAAAATTGTCTTTGAAGATGTCCAATCAGAATGCTGCAGACGATAAGACTTTGCATCATGTGCTGTCAGGTGAGATTTTGTTGAAGAGAGATGGGGTTGTGAAACAGATGAACTCCCTGCCAATGTGCCAATGACGGCTCGAACTACCCCTGTGAGTTTGAGACCATAACTCTTCACAGGTGTAGAAAGCTCTGTCTTTCTCCCACAGAGAAGCTCTAGGTTTCAAACTGCAGACCTTTCAGATGGCCATATTACGACATCACCCCAGGTACTAGTCAGGAGAGCTCAGTTCCTGGAAGAGGACATCATGCTTGGTTAAAAACAAAGTCGAGAGACCACAAGAAAGAGTAATACCCTCAACAAGATGGTTTGTCACAGTGGGCTCACACTGTGGGCTCACACATCAGCACACTCAGGAGGCTGGCACAGGCTACTCTTCAAAACTGGCAGCCTGTCATTTCCAATATCTTTCTTTCCACTTCCCAAATGACTTCTTTCCCAGCTCCAACTCTCCTATCTCCCTCTGCATGGTTCCTTGAGATTACATTTTGCCTAACTTGACCAACCAAGATAAATTCACTATCTCCAGATCACTACTTAATCAGGCCAGCAAAATCTCTTTTGACACATGTGGTAGTTACATAATCTGGTGTCATTTTGGGACTTGAGAGGATTAAGTGTGCAGGGGTGGAGTCCAGGCTGCCAATTCAGTCATAGCCAATGAGTCCTTTGTGGGGACATAGTCTTCTCCTGAGAATTCTGGGAACTCCTGTAGTTTCCTCCTGGGAGGCAAAAGACAAACTCTCAACTCACTCCCTTGGAAACTACAGACAAAGCTCAACCCCTGAGAGACTTTCTATTGACAAGACACATGACACTACCTTGATAAACCCTGTGTCCAAGGAATTGGAGAAATCACAAAGAGACCCCTGCCATTGCTGAGATCCGCAAGACTTTCAACCCTGTGATCTTCCTGAATTTGCCATCACTTCATGTGTTTCATGAGTCTAAAGCGGACTTACAGACTGGTATAGGACATATGGGCTAATACTAGACTTATTGACTTGACTGGGATGTTGTCTCAATATTCAATTGCTCTTTTATATAAACTGCTTTTTTATTCACATGAGTCTCTATGAATTTGTTTCTCTAGTCTACCTGGACTAACGCAACACATAACATAGCTTAAGGTTCTGGGAATTAGGACAGAAACATTTTGGAGGGACTCTTATTTCGCCTGTCATATCCAGAAAAAAAATCTAATTTTAAATACATATGTATTATACAAAACAAAATGTTACTTTATGAAGCAAGAAAACATGCTGTGCAATGAATGTTTCTTCTAGACCTGATTTTTATATATGGAGAGAAAACAACTATTTAGATATTTGCTTCACAAATTAATGTAAGATTAAGAATTCTATATAAAAATTTTCTGTCTTCAGAGAATTCTATCGAGACAGACCATGATGAAAATGATGTCATGTTTAGTGGTGGAGTTTGATAAGTATAAAATTTTCAACGTTGGTAATTTAAATAAAATATTTTATATCCATCCAAAGAAATACCATACAGTTTTTAGAATTACTTTACAATGAATTTATATGGAAATTAAATAAGCATTTAAGTGTTGCAGGATTTCACATTTAATCCTAGTAGATTGCCCACATGTATTTATTTCCTTTCCTTTCTTTATCAGTACTGCAACAAAAGCAAACAATTGCATAGTATTAGACTAACAGCAAAAAGTCAGTAGAATTGATAAAATATATTAACATTTTAATAAAAAAGAATATGACAACTTAGTAGAAGAGTAGTAACTAACTTAGAATGAAATGAAACACAAGGGTCTGGATTTTAAATTTTAAAAAAGTCTCTGTCCTGTTGTCCAAGTTTCAATGTAGAGATTTTGTATACAAAAAATCTATATAGAAACCATTGGAGAGGAGCAGAGAAGGTGAGGCTTCTGCAATAGGAAGTGTGTCCTGCTTACTGCCATTCTGAACACATAAAATAACCCAAATGACACTTCACTCACCAAGGAGTTTTATGTTTTCTCTCTTGGCTAATATTACTTCTTTCCCCAGAATCCATCTTTTTCCGTCCTGTTCAAATGTGGCCTTAAAAATCATTTATATAGGAAGTTTTCCTTGATGTTTCTTGTTTTTTATCCCCCCTCCCTTTTATATGTAAATTGGAATTAACTGATTATTCTTGTTACATGGGTCTTTGTAGTAGTATTTTAAGATACTGTTATATCATGTATTTATACTTGCCTTCCATAATTATGGAAGACAAAGATATGTTAATCATCCTTTATTTATGCCATAATAAAATAAATCTAAGTGGAATGTATAAACTGTCACTTACTTTAATTATACATAGAAAAAATTCATTGGAAATGATTTAGTTATTTCATATCACTTTCTGTATGAATACTTCATCTTATTTAATACTTTTCATAACACAAAACTTACATATTAGATCACTAAGAATTAAACTGAATTGTCAAGGGATGTAGTCTCATGAATTAAGCAAATATGTAAACTTAATGTTGAATAGATAATCAAATATGACAATGTATTCAAGGGAAGTTTAAAAAATCCAATTGCCATTCAAATCCATTTTCGATGAATCTTTGAAGTCCCCTTGTATGATAGCAGAAGCTTGTTAAAGGGTTTGGGGTGAAAAACAAGAATTTATCCCCAAACTGTTTTTACTGGAATTATAACATTGAATTAATCCTATAAATATGTAGATCAGCAAAGAAAAACATGAAAATGGGAAGCATTACAAAGTACAATACCACAGATAAATAAATAATCTCTTTTTTGTAAAGGCATTAGCTAAAGGAAACATGATGGGTATGTTTTAATCTAAAATAGGAATAGAAATAATATATATTTTTTAAATTCTGTGCTGTCAGGTTTCATTTTTCAGTCATTGCTGTTCATTAAATAAAGTTTTGATTGTGATTTTTAGTGTGTGTGTGTGTGTGTGTGTGTGTGTTACTTTCTCAGGGAATAGCCATATTTTAAGCTCACATGGGTGAGTGCACTAAGAATGACTATAAGGTTATAAACATCTGACAAATATATTTGAATAAGTTCACTCCTATACATCCATGGACAAGTGGTTATATGCATTAAGAAATAAATGCAGACACAATTTCATATAAGTTTGCTCCATTAAATTCTCAGAGAAAAAGAAGAGAGCAAGGTCCCATTTAGCAAGTATTATTTTCCAAAGTAAAGATGATCGCGTTTAGGTCATTATGCGACCTAAAAATGTCACATAATTTTCATAGAATTGAGAAATTTCTTGTCTCTAATCATGTTTTCCCTCTTATTCGATATGATATCTAGCACATTATAATAATGACTATATTAGCATATGTTACATAATTGTTCATTGGATCCTATTGATTAATGCCTACTCAAGGGTTTGATTTTTTTTTCTGCAAGCAATCTTGTTTTCTTACATGGTCATTCCAGTCTCTCAACAGAATATTTTCCTTTTTTTTAAGTAAATTTGCTATGCTTTCACCGTATTAAATATTTCCTAAAACAACCGATGCTTAACTGTACATCAATCCTTAATGTTTTACCCCTGATATTATCAAAGACTTGTCTGAGTACATACTAATGCCACATAGAAACAAGGTTTATCTAGTAAGTGACATTCTTTTTACTATATAGAACAGTAGTTGTGTGTAGAAACTGGTGGTTCCACAAACAAATTAAAGGTAGCATGGACAATAATTATAAAAGGATATCACTATAACATTGAATGCCTGGACCAACCAACTTGCTTACTGAGAGATAGCTACTCATAATACATCCTATAGATACCTAATTTTAACTTTATTATTGTATCTTTTATTTAGAAGGAGGACTGGTGACAGAGTGTTTACACATTGAGCTCGAAATCACATGGGCAGCCAACCCAAACCACCAGCTGTTCTGCAAGCCTACCTACTTCCCTAAAGAGTTGAGTTGTATGAGCCCCCAATAAAATGATTTATTTAAAAAAAAGTTGTATTCTCAGAAAACCCAGTCCTATAGAGTTACTGTGATTCACAATGGACTCAATGCCAATGAGTTTTACAAGTTCTATTTCCTGTTTAATAATTACTTATTACACAATAATAAGCTTTAATTGTTCAAGAGAGTTACTGCTTTAACTATTAATGTATCTTGTTTTGATATACTAACACTTGTCAGATCATGCAGTTTGTATTTTTATTTCCACTGTTAGAAATATTATCAAGGCATGTGAAGTGGACATAAATTAATGAAGGAACTATATTTTAAATTGGAGTAGTGGAAAATATATTTTAAATTGCTTCCTCTGAACATTTCCTCAATAAATATTAAAAACTAAGATTGTCAAATGAAATAATTTTGGAGATAGTTCAACTATATGATGAATTACTGCAATAGATCCTCCTTGATAATTTTCTGTAGTATAGAGGACAACAGTCTTTACCTAAACATGCCAATGAAAGAAGTTTTTTCTGCCTGTAGAATGTTGGAGGGTGATAAAATATTATAGCTACATATTTTTCTGCTTTGTATATGTCTATTTTTTTGATCCATAATCATCTAAAAAGCTCTTGTGTCAAAGTGCTGGAAGCAATAGAGGAATATGGCAGTGGCAGGATACAAGACCAACAAACAGAAGTCTATTGGACCTCTCTATACATTGGAAGAAACCATGAAAGAGGGGATCAAAAAGGTAGTAGCCTTCACAATAGCCAAGCACAAATTGAAATATCTAGGAATATTTCTGACTAAAAAAAAAAACATGACTTATATAAGGAAAACTACATAACTATATTACAAGAAACCAAGAGTGACCACAAAAAATTTCTCATGGGTTGGAAGACCCACTATAGTAAAGATGTCGGTTCTGTCAAGGAACTATGTAAATGTAATGCTATCCAAAAACAAGTACCATCATCTTTCTTCAAATAAGTTAGTAAACTGTTTACCAACTTCATATGGAGAGAGAAGAAGCCCAGAACTAGCAGAGAGCTCCTCAAGAAGGAGCTCAAAGTGTGAGGGTCTGCTCTACCTGATTTTAGCACTTATTATACAGCCACAATGGTCATAACAATATGGTATTGGTTTAATTACCGACAGATCGATGAAAAAGAACTGAAAACCCAGAAATAAAATCATCAAGATACAGGCAACTTATATTTGATAAAGGTCCAAAAACTATCAAATAGCAAGTGGATGCCTCTTCAACAAAGTGATGCTGGAAAAAAATGGATATCTACTTGCAGAGAACTATGAAGCAAGGGCTAAGTCCCAGTGATGTAGTGGTTGTGTGCAGGACTATGGCCCAATGGGTTGGCAGTTCAAATGCAGCAGCAGCTCTCCAGGAGCAAGGCTGGGCCTCCTACTCCCACCAAAGGGAAGTGATGCTCCTCCTCCAAAATCAAAAACAAAAACAAAACACACACACAAAAGAAACATGAAGCAAGATCCTTACCTCACGTCATGCACAGGAATAAACCCAAGGTAGATCACAGACCTCGGGGTAAAAATGCAAATGATTAGGGTCATCAATGAAGGAATTGGGACAAACCTGAGAACTTTGGTGCAGGGCAAATATGGGCTATCAGAAAAGGAAAACACACAAACACGGAAGAGGCACAAATTGACAAGCAGGATAAACTGAAAATAAAATACCTGTGTACATCAAAAGAATTTGCCATAAGAGTAATAAGAGAGCCCACAGACTGGGAAAACATATTTAGCAATGACACATGAGACAAAAGCCTTATTACTAAAATCTATAACTCTGCTAGCTTACAATAAGAAAAAAAAACCCTACAGTTGGACTTTGGGTCCCCACTCTCCCTCATCAACATAGATAGGATTTTTTGTTCTGGGTCTTAGATGCTTGATAGTAGATTCCATGGACAACTGATCATCACACAGGCTGATGTGCTTTTTCCAAGTGAACTTTGCTCTTCCTCAGCAAGATAACTGCCTGTTTATCTTCAAGCCTTTAAGACCCCAGATGCTATATCTTTTGATAGCTGGGCACCACACCACATTTGCTTATGCACACATTTTGTCTTTCAATAGGTTGGCGGGATAGCTGCCTTCCGAATTTCTCAGATAGATGATTCAGCACTTGCAGATTTATTGGAACAGTTTACTTGGTATTCAGTCAATTCTTGCAGTCTTTTATTTCAACAAAATCTTCAGTGAAGTTTAGACTTCTTTCTATACTCTAAGTTCTTGATCAAATGCTCCTCCTTAAAATGTCAGAACCAATAGTTTGGTATAGTGAATAGTCTTTTAAATTTCTCTGAGTACTTAAGAAAAAATATTTATTATTTATTTATTTGTTTTCTGCCACAGTTATCCCTTAGGACTACCTAAGAAGTTTTAAACAGTGTTTTATTTTCTGAGCTGGACCTAGATTAATCTGTAAGAGTCAACAGCCTTCCTTATCTGCCATTAGCTTTTGCGCACTAAGTTAGCAGCTGACTCACTTGGCAATCTTGTATTCATCCACCCCAAGTGCATCCCATGACATGTATGTCCAGCTGTAACTTCAGAGGTACACAGAAGATGAGGAAGTAAAAATTATTTCATATTTTTTAATATTATCAGCTGCTTATCTTTTTTTTTTCAGCTACTTATCTTTAATAGGCTGCAAACAATATATGAAAGTTATATGTATCTTAAATTTTCATCAACACTCAAAAGTAACTCATTTCTTCTTTGGTAGAAAATGTACTCCATTGCTATTTTATTATACTTTTTGATTCCTAGCTGTGGGACATAGGCAATTGATTTTACATAATTTGATCCGTGTTGGGGAATGAATAAAAGTAATCGAAACATGGCTCCTTGTCAAGATTTATTGATTTTCAAAGATGAAGAAGGGCAATATAAGGGAGTATTAGCTAGCATATGCATCAGGAAATTATACATCGCAGGTAGAGTTTTGAGACACTAAAAATGCAGCCATGGTGCACCATTAGTGAAAGAAATGTAGCTGGATTGGAAAATTACTCCGCTTATCCGAATGAATCCTTTATGCCTTGTTTTGTGCTTAGTCTTTGGAAATGCCCACACTCATCATTACTTTACAGGGCAACTTATTCATTGTGAATTTCACAATAAATCATTCGGATTACCAGGTAAAAAATGACTGTTAATATTTCAAATTTACTTTAGTTTACTACATTTAAGAAAGCAACATGTGTGCAAGATAAATTTAGGTTATACCTCAGACATGTATAAATTTGGCGTAAGCATGAAACATTGACTCAAATGAGTAAAATTGCATTTGTTTTCCTAGACATTTTTTCATACCCATTTTAGAAATTACTTATTCATAAATTGTACTTATTCCATGTTTTTATTTGATTGTTTTGTGAAAATTCCAAATGGCTATGATTTTTTTCAGCGTCATAGCTTATCTTCTTCATTCTACAAATATATATATATATATACATATATATATATATATATTTTGTTGTTGTTGTTTAGCAAGCTAACTGATTTCAAAGCTAGAAAGGCCTTTGTAAGGTGCATACAAGCATTTATATTCTTTCTTTTTTTTTGTGGGCATCACTGCCTCTGTTGTTCATGGGCACTAGCCAGCCACCGCTGGATTTGAACCGCCAAGCCTGCGGGCTGCAGTTCCACACTCAACCACTTACGCCACCGGGGCTCAGCCCAAGCATTTATATTCTTATGTCTATGTATGGAATATACATACATGTACATCCACATATACACATACAAAATCTAAATTGGTTTAATATAGATAGATACTTCAAAAATGGTTTGTCCAATGATCTGTGGTCAAGGTCTAAATAATTCAAATAGTCCAAACGTTAGTGGCTTTTGCTAGCACTAGTATTGTTAAAAGAAAATTGATGTTTTCTTAATTAAATCCAGTTTAAGGAAAAACATTTAAAATTCAGGCAGAAGACAAACTTTCAATAATTGTTTACTAACAGATTTTAAAATGCTCCTTAACGCTCTAATTTCTTGACCTTATTTCCATGCCTTTGTTCCAGTTATATCTTCAAAAATACATAAAGTGAAAGGCAACCACAAAGTGGCATGTGTAGTTTTTAGGCATTTGGGAATTAATAGATTCTTTGGTCTCTGAATCTTATAGAAATTAAGTTTAAAATTTTTATAAAGCTCTCCTCCCTCATAAAGAAAAGTATTTCTTGTTCTTTTTGAAAATCTGAAAGATTCTGTTGAGACACCGTTTGAGTTGTTGCTGAGACAAATCAGCATTCACTCATCAAAGCTAATATCGTCCCTTCCACGTTTTCTTTCACGTAAAGAGGACGGGTTTGAGAACCGGCTGTATCAATTGTTGAATTCCTCAAATAGAACTTAAACTCGCATTATAAACATAGAGTCTATGATTTTCAAATGAGCTATACTACATATATACTCAGAGAGATTTTGTTTCCAAGAACTCTCACTGTGCTTTAAATTTTTTTTGCTATTTTGCATTACAGTAGTTCGGGAATTGATGTTAATCTGTTATTCACTTAGGAATCGGTGGCACATTTAAAACAGCTTTCTATAGCATTTACCACCTGGTTTGATTTACTACATTAATCAAAGACTCGAGAACAAATTACTCCTCCCTATTTTTTAATTTCCTAAATATACCTCTCCATTTTCTCATACTGCTAGGTATAAATTGCTGCAAAATCCATGTGAGTAAAATGAGAACAATTCTGACATTAAAAAAAATTTCCATCATTGTTTGATATAAAAATTCATTGTAAATAGCTTGTAAAGAGTAGACCCAAGCTAAAAACCAAATTCAAAACCGTCTTGCAGCAGCAAAGATGTAATTTCAACATAAATCACAGCATTTGGGAATCTATTTTATGATTCCTAGAGTGCCATTTTAGAAACGCTTATCTAAATTCATGTTTTCCATAGTTATTGTTGGTATTTTAAAATTTTGCTGGTTTTTCTCTTATAATAAGCTTATAATGAGATAATTTGTTTATATGGTACACAATGAAATTAAGCCATAGACTAAAATATTTACCTGAAACATTTCCATAGAGGAGTTCATTAGAAACCACTTACAACACACACACACCCACAAGTCAAAACTAGAAAGCATAATTTAGGAACCTGAATTTAAAATAACATTTTCCCATTACTCCTTTAAAAATATTCTTAGGTTTCATTAAACTATACTAAAAATATAGCTTAGGTTTTGTTTTAATAAAATTATGTTTTATTATAATTTAATTTTGGTGCATTTTGTTTTAATAAAATTATGTTTTAATTATAATTTAATTTTGATGTGTTTTGTTTTAATAAAATTATGCTTTTATTATAATTTAATATTGATGGGTGCATGCATTTTTCTTAACCTCAGATATTTATTTGATTATGTGTGGTTTGTAACAAATAACTTTCTACAGTTATCTATGTTATTGACTAAACCAACCTTTATTTTATATTTTCAAAAAATCATCAAATGCACACAATTGCTTTTCTGGCTTCTAAATTTAAGATTCTAATTTAATAGTGCTAACATTTAAATATCTACCAATAGGGATTAATTAGGCACCCTTATAATTATTCTGAAAGATTGCACTCAGAGATGTTCTTTATCTAGAATAGGAATCCCGAAGGAGTATATTATTTACAGTCCTTAAATAATCTCAAAAAGAAATACACCATTTCTGTCAAATCCTATAAGTCATGCATACTATTCCTAGCATGAGAGAATGAACATCTGTCTAGAATAATGTGCCTATCTGGAAGTGGACTATCTTGGAATCTGGCCATCACACATATGAGAAATCTTTGAAACATTAATTAATAAATAAATGGAATTAAAAGATGAAGACAACCCCCCCCCACACACACACACACAATGAATTTTTGAATCCCTTCATATGTTGCATGCTGGGTCAATCTAAGAATTAAATTCATATAGCCTCAGTGGGCATTATCATTATGTAGAAATTCAATAATTCCATTTTCATTTTTTTCAGACTTTTTTAGGCTTTTTTTGGGATCAGATTGTTTTATACTTCGTTGGGGTTACAAAGATGAGTGATAACTAGTTATAAAGTCTAGCTTCTCTGGGGCCAAGGACATATTTTTGTGTGTGCCGGAAAGGATTTTAAAATGAAACAAAGAAACCCACAGTTTCTCACTAGTGCCTTGTGAATATATATATACACTTTGCATGTCTAAATTGGGACTGTGATATTCTCCCACCTCCAAGAATTTCTATGTAATTTTCTGTCCTAAAAGAATGGAAACAATATATATTCCATTTCAGGTATGGTTATAGAACTTTTTTCTAATGTGCTCATAGTTTACCAGAAAATCTTAAATATGTTTTTGTTGGTAGGTGTCATTAAGTCAGGTTTTTTTTTATTGTTTTTTTTTTTTTTTTTTTTTGGCATCACTGCCTCTGGTGGTCATGGGCGCTCTCCAGTGCCGCTCCTGAGAGCTGCTGCTCGATTTGAACCGCCAAGCCCCTGGGTCGCTTACGCCACGGCTCAGCCCTCATTAAGTCAGTGTTGACTCCCCAGAAATCCTATAAACAGTAAACAACTACTGAGCCATCCTGCGCCGTCCACAGAGTTACTAAACCTGGACCTGCGCCCATTGTTGCTTCCACTGTGCCAACTCATCTCGCTGAGGACCTTCCTCTTTTCTGCTCTTCCTCTATTTAAGCTTGCTATCCTTCTCCACGGATTGGTCTCTCCTAACAACGGGTCCAAACGGTGCAAACAGAAAAAGTCTCCCCATAGTGACCTCCAAGGAGCGCTCTAGCTATACTGTGTCTACGCGGATCAGTTTGTTGCTTTAGCATTCCACGCAGATTCAAAAACTTCTCCAGCACCACAGTTCCACTTCATCGAGTCTCTTTGGTCTTTCTGATTCAATGCAAAACTTTCATATGCATATGAGACAATTGAAAATACCATGGCTTGAGTCAGTTCTCAAAATAAAATCCCTGCATAATCCACACATAATATTTCATGGGACTTTAGGGTGTAACAAAAAAAGCTGAGACAGATGGTGGCATGTCACCCTCTGCTTGTTGGACACTTTTTCCTTTTACATTATATATTTGTTTACTGGAATAAAAAATGTATGGGAATAAAAATGCAGCATCTTATCAAAAGTTTAGCAAGTATTATTAAATAAGCAATTAATTAATACAAGCATATTGCCACCCAATTTTTATACTGAAGGGCAGGCTGAGCATTAGTATAGGTGCTTAGAATATGATTTTTGTGGAGATGTTTTTTAAAAAGTAAGTAATGAAATTTTGTGGAGATGAATGGTTTTAAAAAGTAAGTAATATAAATTCATAATTTCCTCAAAGACAGCTGGCCGATATTCAATTTAGACAGAATCTTGATTTCAAGTGCCATTTTAAAAACCAGTCTACCGAACAAACAAAAACGTATGTAGTGGTTCGCCAGAACCTGTGCATTCTCTAAAACCCTGACTGGATACGACCCTGTAGCATAACATTGCTGTTTTTTGACCATGCAGTATTTGCTTGTTCTTTACACACAATGGGATGGGCCCATTGGGTGTCCTTCCTCTTGATCCATGCACAAGCTCCACAGGAGCACATTATAATATTCTGAGATTCCCCATCTTGTCAAGTTTATCCATAGTTTTTTATGATTCACACAATGATTTGAAACAGTCAATAAAAAGCAAGTATGCACTTTTTTTTGGGGGGGGGGCATCACTGCCCTCTGGTGGTGGGAGTAGGAGGCCCAGCCTTGCTGCTGGATTTGAACCTCCAACCCCGTAGCTCACAGTTCCACCGGGGCTCAGCCCCTCATAACTTTTTGATATCTCTACTCTCAACCACAATCCATCTCTCATCATCAATGATATCCCTTGTTCCACCTCCTCTTCTGAGTCTGGCCAGAACCTCTGACATCTCCTGTCAATATCCTGCTGCCATCAGAGCTGGATGATCTTCAGCAAAATTTTTCTTGCATGAGATATCAGTGATATTGATCTAGAATTTGAGAAATTTGTTGAGTCACCTTTGTCTCCAAAGAGTAAAAATTTGGATCGCTTCTCATAGGTTGTACATAGAGCTCTTGTCCATATTTTCTGTTGTAGAGGAATAAATGCATCCAAAACTTCTTCAACATGCTGAAACATTTCAGTGGGCACACCATCATTCCTGGCATCCTGTCAGTGAAACTTGAATTTCTTTCTTCAGCAACATCCTCGCTCACAGGCTGCTTCCTGAAAATGGTTGAAAGTTAACTCGTTCTTTTTGATACAGTGATTGTCTATATGTTGCTGTGATGGTGGAAGCTATGTCACTGGTATTTCAAATTCCATCAGGGTCCCCAAAAGTGAGCAGGTTTCAAGAGCTTCCAGACTCAGAACAGAAAATGAATAAGGAATTGGCTTCCCGCTTCAGAGGAAGTGGCCGCTGAAAACCTGAAGCACAGCATAGAAACATTGTCTGACACTGACAGTCTTAAAAATGAAAGTAAAACAATGCTGGAGATAGTGGCAAAGGAGGGGTCCAATGGGTCAGAGGGCACTCAACCTGTGACTGAGGGGTGGAGTTAAGTGTGGAGATGTGAGTGGGGTAAAGATGGTGTGAAACCTTTAGGATTTTCATTTGCTAATAGGGCACAATTCAAGTAAGGAGAAAAACAGCCGTAAAAAAACCATTGACGTATAAATGTCCCAGAGAAATATAGTAGCTTTCTGTTCGCCCTTTTCAAGGAAAAAGGGTGGATCATTCCAGTACTGACACGTGTAAAAATAATAAACAAATGAATAATAAAAATTAAAAATAAATAAATTATAAATTATAAATAAGTAATAAAAATAAAAATTACAAAATATTAATGATTGGAATGTGGAATGTACAAAATATGAACAGAAAAAAATGAAACAAGTCAAGGATGAAAAGGAACACATAAAGTGATATACTAGGCATTAGTGACATGAAATGGTTTAGAAATGACCATTTTAAATCAGAATTTTAATTTTAATGATTTTATATGCCAGGGATGTCACAATCAGGATGAATGGCATTGCATTCTTTGTTAAAAAGTTCATTGCAAAATGCATCTTGAAGTACAATGGTGTATGTAACAGGATTTTAATCTATTTTCAAGAAAATCCAATTAATATAATATTAATATTTATACACCAACTAGAAAAGATAGTGTAGGGGAAATTAAAGAAGTCTGGAAACAGGAGCAACCTAAAATTGATGCAACATGCACTTAAGATTTGTTATTTATTGCATATTGGTATGTATAAGTTGGAAACAAAGAGGAAGGGACAGTAGTTGGAAAATATGGACTTGGTGATAGAAATGAAACTGTAAATAGCATGATAGACTTTTGCAAGACTAATCACTTGCTCAAAGAATATACCTATTTTTACACCAAAAGGTGACTATAAAAAGAGATACAAAATAAACAAAAAGATTTATTTGAAAGTTATGTATCTTTTAGAAACAACATTTCACCTTCAATGTACTCTTCATTAAGCAATATATTTTTCACATCTGGGATTCCATTCCTGGAAGAATTTTTCAAACTCATCTCTTTGAATGGCTGATAGCACCTCCCTCATTTTTTCTTCACTTCTTCTATGTCAAATCTCTTTCCTTTCATGTCCCTCTTCATTCAGAGAAACAAAAGAATTCTTAAAGAACAAGCTCAGGTAGTATGGTGCATGGGGCAAGAGAGGCATTCTGGTCTTTGCCCAAAACTGTTGCACTGAAATGGCTGCATGAGCAGGTGCATTGTCAGGGTAGTGAAGCAGTCTCCCACCTGCCACAAATCAGGTTTTTTTTGTTGCACACTGTTTCAGTTTTTTTTTTTTTTTTTTTTTTTTTTTTTTTTTGCGGGGTGGGCATCACTGCCTCTGGTAGTTGTGGGCGCTACCCAGTGCTGCCCCTGAGAGTCGCTGCTGGATTTGAACCAAGCCCGTGGGCCGCAGTACCGCTCTCAACCACTAACGCCGCCGGGGCTCAGCCTTGTTGCACACTGTTATGCAAGTTTTTCAAAACCTCTAAATAGAAAGCTTGATTGGCAGCCTGAGTTGGTAGAATGAACTGCAAATGCGCTATCTGCCTACATCATAACAAAAACAAATGGGCATCAGTTTTTTTTTAGGGGATATCCCTCATACATGTATTTTTCTAGATGGAATACACAGAAAACTCAAAGTGGCTACATCTTTAAGAAAGACAACAAAGAAGCTCAATACCAGCAGTTTAAACCAGTCAGGCTAAATCTCAAGAAAAATAATATAAGCCCATAAGACAAAATATGACCTTGAATCTATCCCAGTTGAACTTCAAGAACACATTTTATGCATTGATCACTAAATACAGAAAACCTGGCAAGCTGTGGGAGGACATTAAGAAAATCATTCATTAAGAAAGCAAAGGCCATTAAAAATAAAGGAAAGAATGATCAAAGTGGTTATCAGAACAAACTCTGAAACTGGCTCTTAATCATACAGTTGTTAAAGCAAATAGAACAAATGATGAAGTCACAGAACTAAATGGAAAACTCCTAGGGACAGTTGAGAAGATAAAGTCAAATATTATAATGAAATGTACAAAAACCTAGTGTTCAAAAACCAAAATGACATTTAAGTGTAAAGTAACATATCTAAGTTGAACAAAGAAATTTGTAGAAACTTGTAAACACATCTTTCTTAAGGTTGCCTAGAGAAACCGGACTCTTGATGCATTCAATAGGTATTTGTGTTGGGTAATTGACTCATTCCTTCTTAGTGTTGGTTGGAACACCCATAATTTGTAAATCAGGCAAAAGCCTAGAGATATCTGAAGTCTTATGTCCCCATATCTGAAGTTTAGATGAAAAGATGAATGAAGTGAAGGAATTTTGGCAATGTCTAGTTGAAGGCTGAATATTCCCTCGGTAAAGTTTGTTCTGTTTTTCAACCATTCAATTGATTAGAATGGCAGGCCCACATCATGGAGGGTAATCTGCTACCATTAGGATTCAATTACATGTACCTCCTCCATCAGTGGGTGAGACAATATTTGTCTTAATTACTGGGTATAACAGCTTACCAAGCAGAAACATAAAATTAGGCATTACATACTGTATCGATTGTACAGAAAATACATGCTTTTAACAATGAAAACTACCTTTTAAAAATCATTTTATTGGCACGTCCTCCACATGTCATACAATTTAATAATTCCATCACATCGAGAATAGCTGTACAATAATCACCATTATCAATTGTAGAACATTTCTTCTTTCTTTTTAAAATCATTTTATTGGGGGCTCTTACAGTTCATATCAGTTATATGAAGCATACTTGTACATAGGGTGCCAATACATTTTCTACTTGAGCCCTTAGTATAACTCCTCTTTTTTCCCTTCCAACTTGACCCACCCACTCTTGTGAATCCTTGATCAATTATCATTTCTTCTTTCTTGTGCTCCTTGTTACTCATGTAATTTTTTTATATTATTGGGTCAAATATTTACACAAGGTATTCTGCTGTCCAACAATTTCTACATGTATAATTCAGCGCTATTGATTATATTCTTTGTGTTGAACAACCATTATTGATATCCTTTATGAAATTATTCTACCACCACTAGAACAAACTCAATGCCCCCAAGAAATATCTTTCTCCTTCACTCATAAAAACCACTGGTCAAGTGGTCCCTTCTCTCTATGACCACCTTTGATATAGTTTAATAGTTGCCTTCAATCTGATCCGGCAAAGCCAGCACTAAGAGAGTATGCCTGAAGAAAACAAAATATTTGGGGCTGAGCCCCTGTGGTGTAAGTGGTTGAGTGCAGGACTGCAGCCCACTGGCTTGGTGGTTCAAATCCAGCGGTGGCTCTCAGGAGTGGCACTGGGTAGCGCCCAACAAGACTAGCGCCGCCCCCCCTCCCAAAAAAAAAAGAAAAAAAAAGAAAAGAAAATATTTTCCACAAGAGACTTGCATTTCTATACTAATAATAGTTCTTTTATAGTTAATTGATATGACAAATGTCAACAAAAATACTTCAAGTAGGTACTGTATTAATAAACTAATATATTCAACTATCACACAGTGGCATTTACTTCTTAATAATAGGCTATCTTCTGTTATTTTGCCTTTAAAACAACAATAATTACTTCCATATCCAATTATTTTGTGACTCAATGACGTGTAATTAGAAGCAATGAATACCAAGGCTGAGCGTTATAATGGTTGTGATGGTTACAGTTATGTGACCATTTGATTTTTTTTTTTTACATTTTTAAAAATTTTATTTGGGACTCTTACAGCTACTACAACATTCAGTACATCATTTGTATCAAGCACACTTGCACACATGTTTCCACATACATTTCCCAACATTTCCACTTGAGCCCTTGGTACCAGCTCCTCTTTTAAAAAAAACCTCCCCTGTCTCCTCCCCCCCTTTTTTTTAATGAATCACTTCATTGGGGGGCCCATACAACTCCCATCACTATCCCTAACAACTTCAGTTGTATGCAGGCCAACCTTACACATCCATTGCCATCATCACTCTCAAAACATTCTCCCTCCCTCCAGACCCCCATTATCAACTCCCCATATTACCCTTCCTCCCACCCTTCCCCTTGAATCCCTAGTAATTTACAAATTACTTTTTCATCCTGTACACTGTACAATGTGTTCCAACACTCACTTCCCTGTTGTCCGTGCCCCAGAGAGGAGGCTACGTGTAGATCCCTGAAGTTGATTCTCCCTTTCTATTCCTCCATCCCTCCACCCTCCTGGTATTATCACTCCTATTACTAGTTGTGTTAGTCTGGATAGACTAGAGGAACAAATTTCAGAGACACGCATATAGGTATAAGGAAAGGGTTTATGTACAAAAGAAATGTGACCCTAAGAAGGCATCCCAATCCAGTCCAGTGCAAAGTCATAAGTCCAATAATAACCCATTTGCCCTAAATCAGTCTATAAAGTCTGCTTCTGATTCAGGAAATCACAGGTCAGTGGGTGCAGAATTCTGGCGCTGGCAGGGGTCTCCCCATAGCTCCTCGCTTCCAGGGCTCAGGTCCATCAACAGCATGCCACTCCAGCTTCAGTGGTCTGTCTTCATCAGGGCAAAGCCGTGTGGTCTCTCCACAGGCTACTCCAGCCTCCCAGAGGCCACCATTCTGTGTTGCCTGTGATTTATCATCTCTGAAACTAACTCCCAACAACTGGGGAAGATAGCTTCTCATCTTCACGAGGGAAATACCGCGAGATTTCCCAGGAGTCTCAGGTGAAAGCCATGCCCACACAGAGGCCTCTTCAGCTACTCAATGGCTATCTCTAGATTAACAGGCCAGACTCCACCCCTACATTTCAATTATAAAATTAATATAAGCACATGACTGCCACACTAGTCTTGATGGATCATCTATCCTAAGTTCCCCATGTTTCCAACTTCACTGTACATCTCCTGGTCTAGCTGGATTTATGTGGTAGAATTGGGGTCATGATAGTGGGTGGGAGGCAGCATGGGAACTAGCAGAAGGTTGCATATTTCATAGCTCCTACCCTGTATCTTAACTGGCTCATCTCCTCCTTGTAACCCCTCTGCAAAAGGATGTCACCTCACCTATTGATGTGCTTTGGGTACCCAATCTGTACTCCCCCTCCATTTGATTTAATCAAGTATTTCAGTGGTCCAGCAATCATGTACTGATGTAATTTTTCAGTTATGTATTGACATAGTTATCTCCTGTTTTTCTATCTGAGGTAGTCTTCCTCTGTTTATGAAAAATGCAAATTTTTACATGAAAATCTTGTCTTTTAAATTTAACCATGTTGATAAGTGTTTAGTATATATATTAGATATATTCAGTAAGGAAAATGAAAGAATTAGTGTTGTATTGAATTTTATGAATGAGTCATCAAGGCTAACTTAAAGCAGACAAAAGTGTATTCCATCAAATTATCTTTATTTTAAATGCCAGATAAATCAAAATTCTGGGGTGTTTCAGAGAACTATTGTTCTTCTAGTCAGTACCTGTGTAATTCCCACAAAATGAATGGATGGCACCATACTTTAAATTATGAATTGTTTAATTTTTCCATCCTTCTCAGAAGAAATATGAGATCTCAGTACAAATTAAAAAAAAAGAAGTCAATCATGCAGCACATAATTTGAATCGTGAGGTTCTAAAGAAAACACAAGACAGTTTAACAGGTTTCCAACCCATAAAATTGGTGTCAAGCTCCTTGTGGGTAAGGCTTCTGGACATTTATCAGACACTTACTCAAGCAGGGCAGAGGCTAGGGGTGTGTGACTAAGAGGCAAAGATACACAGAAGAGGCAGAAAAGGGGTTCTACTGATTAGAACTCTGCTGGAGCCTGAGCCTTTCTGATCCTGAGTGTAATCTGATTTATTTTCTAATAAACCTCATAATTGTTAGTATAGACCATGATTTCTCTGTGGCTATCTCAATGGATGATGGAACCCAGGGGAGAAGTAGAAAGTGCTGTGGAGTGACAGAATCAGAATCAGAAAAGAAAGCTGGAGGATGGAGTCATGTCTGACTTTAGGCTCCCAGGAGTCAAACTTGTGCTGATGCTGATGGTGATCATCCTCTTCCCTCCAGGCCAAGTTCCACACAGATCTTACTTTTGGTGATATGAATCACACCAGTTCTTTGCAACAGCCAGAGGAAGCAATTAGGGAAACCATTAGCAGGGGATGTAAAAATACATTCTATGAGACTACGGTGAGTTGCAATTGGATTATAAATGTTAAATAAATTTTCCTTTACATAATCCACCTGTATATGTGTTTGATAACACCAGAACACAGCCTGCCCCACAAAAAGTCCAAAGACAAATACAACATGCATAGAGACTAAACACAAGCAAACAAAAATTGTACAACTGTGTTGTTATTCAAGGAAATGAAAATCAACTTAACAGTGAACTGCATTTTAGAGTCTTAAAAGTTGTCAAAATTTTATCAGTCATGTATAAAGGATATAATATTTTGTGAAATTAAAATAACAAACTAAACCCTGGAAGAAATTTCTAAGGTTGAGAATTATTTTTTTCAAGAATTTTGAACTGGATATTATACTCTATCAAGACACAATTTTATAGAACACAGTAAATAAATGTTTTCTAAAGATATTTCTATAGAAAAATTACAAATAAATGCAAGTTTTCAAAAATAAAAGATATGCAAAAAAGTTAGATGCTCTTGGTGGTGTCATTGAGTTGATTCTGACCCATGGTGACCCTATGCACAACAGAACAAAGCCCTTCCCATCCTCACAAGCATAAGTCAAATTGCCATATTGTCAATGCACCTCCTTGAGGGCCTGCACTCTCTCTCCCTGCCCCTGTACTTTACCAAGTATAATGCACTTCTCCAGGTTCTGGGCTCTCCTGACAACATGTCCAAAGCATGTAAGACAATCCCTTGAGAATGTCTCTGGAACATTCTGGCCTTACTTCCTCTAGTTTGTCATTTTAGCAGCATATGGTATTTTCCATATTCTTCTCTAGCACCATAATTCAAATGCATCAGTTCTATTACAGTATTCTTTATTCAAGGTGCAACTTTGACATGCATATGAGGCAATTGAAAACACCCTGGCTTGGGTCAGGTGCATCTTGGTCTTCAAAGAAATGTCCTTGCTTTGCAATACTGTAGAGGATGTGTGCAAAGGTCTATGTAACCAAGAACCCCTTTTGATCTCTTGACTGCCACGTCCATGAGCATCAACTATGGATCCAAGTAAAGCAAAATCTTTAACAACTACATATGTCCAGTTATCATGATGTTATCTATCAGTTCAATTGTGAAATTCAAGGCTTTCTTTACGCTGAGTAGTAATCCATACTGAAGGCTGGAATCTTTGATCTTCACCAATATGTGCTTCAAGTTCTCCTCACATTGAGCAAATCAGATGGTGCCATCTGCATATTAATGACTATTCATAAACTTTCCTCCATTATGATGCCAACTTTTTTTTCATATAAGCCAGCTTCTCTGATTATTTGCTTAGCCTTCAGATTAAAGAAGTATGGTGAGAGGACACAACATGTGCTTTCCCTTTGTTCCTTTGCATAACTGCCTCCTGATCCAGGTACACATTCTGCATGAGCAAAATGAAGTGTTATGGAATTCCCATTCTTCTTAAGGTGATGCACAGTTTGTTAAGATTGTTGCATAGCTGAGTGCCTTACCTTAGCCAATAAAACACACATAAACATTTCTTTGATATTCTCTGCTTTTAGCCAAGGTTCTTCTGGACACAATAATGATAATCCTTTAAAAGATCTTCAAATAGATATTAAAGATAAGGATTAAATGGGAATTAACACCAAGGGCACAGTTCTAAGGAAATATAGCTTACTCTAGAAAAAGAGATAGAATAACTACATTTAATATTCAGCAAATTGGAAGAAACTGTCTATGCTCCACCTGCTGGGCAGGAAAGCAAGGTTAACTGACATGCTAAGAAGAGAGCAGGTATGGCTGTCCCTAGGCCCGGCATCACTTCCTCATGAAGTCTTCTCGTGCAGTCTCAGTCTGATCTAGAGATTTCATTATCCCTTAACTCCCTCAGGTAAATGTTCTGACAAATTTCCTAACAAATCCCCTTAACATTTGTTTCTGTGCTTCCTTACGGTCTGAGTTTACATTTGTGCCAAATTCATAGAAGAGTTATTGAAAATTCTCAGTAAGGTATTATTTTGCTTTATGCAGGCAGGCATGATTTAAATAAAAGTCTGCCATACAAAGAGTGTCAACAATCAAGAAGATTTAATATGTACTTTTATGCTAAAGTTAAGGTTTCAAATTATACTCCTGTTTCTTTCTTCACTTTACTAAAGTTACGACTGACTTTATTCATTGACTATTTTTCTAAAGTTTTTTCCCCCCAGTGATTTTATTGGGGGCTCTTATAACATTCAATGCACCATTTGTATCAAACATATTTGTACACATATTGCCATATCCATTTCCAAATATTTTCCATGTCATCCCTTGGTAGAAGATCCCCTTCCCCCCACCCCTTTAAGAATCATTTTATTGGGGGCTCATACAACTCCCATCATTATGCACACATATATCCATTGTATGCAGGCCACATTTGCACACTTGCTGCCATCATTCTTTTTCTATACAAATTCAATCAGTCCTATACCACTACTTTCTTGCTCACATCAAAACATAATACCTTTCAACTAAGAAAAGATTCTTTATTTGTAGGCTATAAATCAAATATCAGCTCATGACATGTAGAAAACTTTGCAGCTGAAATGTTTTCAGGTGTCTGGAGCTGTGATTGTCAAATGATTCCATATTAAAATCCAAAACCAAAAGAAAACACTAGCTCAAGACTTATGGTATATATTCTGTGGCAATTGGTTCTAGGTAAGCTAAATCATCAGTTTTTTTGGAAAACTCTTCAAGGCAAGTTGTATGAACATTTCTTCTCTTGAATTGTTACCTGTGAATATCTTCCAAACCAAACTCATTGTCATCATGTCAGTGCTGACTCATAACAAGACAGTAACCCTTTGGGGGAGGAGGAAACCCAGTCTCTCTCCTGCTAATGATGTTTCACTGCCCACATGCCGACAGCAGCCCACCTTTAATTGCAATTCCATCAGGTCCTACGTGTGGCTTCCTTAATAAACCTCATGCGCATGAGCATGATCTGTTAGTACTATGTAACCATTGTAATAAATTGTGAAACCCAGCAGAGAAGGAGAGAGTTCTGTGGAACTGATATTTGTTCTTAGAATTGATAAAGATTCTAATTGGAGGTTAAAAACATGTGACTGATCTCACCCCATAGGAGCTGATTTTGGACTGATGTTGAATTTGATCTTACTTCCCCCTTGTGAAATCAGGGAAGACAGATAACACATTTATGACATGTGTAGAGCAAAATCATTTTATTTCTGTTTAAAATATTGGTGAGAAGCTCTAATAATGTTTCATACCATAGCCATCTTACTGGAAAAACTCATTGAAAACCTAAATATTGGTTATGCTGGAGAAAAATTTACTGGATCAAAAGACAAATCAAAGAATAAGAAATTTGATGTATTAATCATAAATGACAGAAGACCCGATGAACTGTGCCATCAAGACATCAAGAGCATCATATATGAAAAAGTAAAATACCATTAAAAAGACAGGAAAAAGAGAAAAGAACAGCACAGATATCAGAAGAGACTCTGAAACTTAATTTTAATAGCAAATAAAGTACATGGAAGAAATTATGAAGTCCAAGAACTGAACAGAAAATTTCAAAGGTCAACTTAAGAAGACAAAGTAAAATATGTAGTGAAATGTGCTACACATTAGAGTTAGAAAACAAAAAAAGGAAGAACACATTCAGCATGTCTTACACTGAAAGAACACACACACACAAATTCAAGCTACCTCTTGTAACTTTGAAAGATTCTATAGACAAAATATTGATAGCCTCCTTAACATCCAAAAAAGAGGAAAAGAACACAGAACTATGATGCCAAAAATAATTAGCTTACATTCAACCATTTCAGGAAATAGCATATGAGTAAGATCCAATTTTTTTGAAATAAGTCCAAGCTGCTGTATTTAGAGTATTAGCTCAAAACAAGGCTCCAGGAATTGCTTGGATATCAAATATTTCACTAAGCTGGTGACCCACCAGAATTACTCACTCATTTACTCCAGGAATTAGGAAGACATCTGCTTGGCCAATTGCCTGGAAGATTTTCATATTTGTACCATTCCAAAATAACTGGTCCAACAGAATGCTCAAATTATATAACAATATCATTAATATCACATGCAATTAAAATGTTGCCTAAGATCATCTGATAAATGTTGCTGCAGCAAATTGACCAGGAGTTGCCAGAAATTCAGGCCAGATTTAGAAGAGGACATGGGACAGGATGTATTATTGCTGATGTCAGAGGGATCCTGCCTAAAAGCAGATAATACCAGAAAGACATTTACTTGTGTTCCATTCACTAGGCAAAGACATTCAACAGTGTGGACTGACTATTCTAGATAAATAGGCATTCAGAACACTTCATTTTACTTTTGCAGAACCTGTTCATAGATCAAGAGACAGTTAAATGAACAGGACAAAAATGTTTCAAGAAAGATGTGACAGGCTTATACCCTCAACCTACTTTTTCAATCAGTTGGTGTGCAAATAATCAGAGTAACTGTACTATAAGAAGTAGAATGCACATCAAGATTGTAGGCAGGCTTTTTAACAATCTTTGAAATGCAGAGAGCAGTTTTGCTCACTGAAAAGGAAGAGGCCATGAAGCACTTGCTGATGAAGATCAAGGATTGCAGCCTTCAGTGGGGGTTACAACTAAATGTAAAGAAGATCAAAGGCAGCTGTGCCAATTGGTGACATCATAATACCTGGAGAAGAAATGAAAGTTGTCAAAAATTTTGCTTTGCTCGTATCTACAATCAATGTTCATGGAAGTAGCAATCAAGAGATGAAACAAAGCATTGCATTAAATCACACATAAGCACTGCACAAGACCTCTTTTAAGTGTGGATAATAAAGTTGTTACTTTGAGGACTAAGATGGCCCTGGCCCAATCCATGGCATTTTCAATTGCTGAACATTTGTGTGAAAGTAGGACATTGAATAATAAAGGCTGAAGAAAAGGATTCATTTGAACTATTCTGTTGGCAAAGAATATTGAAAACACCGTTCATTGCCTGTCAGAAGAACAAACAGATCTGTCTTAAAATTCCAACCAAAACGCAAGGATGGTGAGAGTTTGTCTCATGTTTTTTGAACATATAATCAAGAGATACCAGTCTCTTAAGGATGACATCATGCCTTGTAAAGTGGAGAGGCAGCAAAAAGAAGATAGTTGGTGAGATTGTTTGACACAGTGGCTGTCACTTTGGGTTCAAACATAAGAACTGTGAGGGCTGCCTACAACTGAATAATGTTTTTGTTTTTGTTTTTTTTTTTGCTGTTCATTGGGACTATTATTTGTAAAAACGGGCTTCACATTTACTAGGAACTTCTCCGTAAGTTAGGTGATCAGGTCACTCTCCTCAAGTACCCTTGGTGTCTTAGAATGTTCAACCTTTGGGTCAATAGGAATATACTAAAGTATTTGTGCCAAGTATGAACTCCTGAAAAATTACTAGGGGATAAAAACTAATCAGGTTACACACAACCAGATAGAGATGGTAAGGTTTTTATAGTGAGCAAAAGTGAATTTATGAATAGCTTTTGAAAGTAAATGGTCAAAACAAATTCTGGCCAAAACAAAGATGATTTGAGCTATCATACTGACTTCATTCTTACTTGCTTGAAAAATCCTCCCATTAAAAAAATTATTTTTTAACATTCCAAATGGCTATGTGTTGAGAGCATTATAGAACTACATTGCAAGATGTTGAACTACCTTATAAGATATAAACACATGAAACTCCATTTTGGAAAAGAAATGAAGGTATATTTAGGCCCAGCTCAAATGTTGGACTACTGCCAAGAACCAACAGATGGTCTGAAGAGCCAATCAGAAAGTCAGGGAGACCCTAATAAGACTTAATTGGATGCTATGGAATTTCTAGAAGGACATCAAGGAGGCAGCTGAACTGCCTAGACAAACCCGTGTATAGACACTGACTTTTCAGAGAACTAGGAATCTCAGTCTGCTCTTGCTCTCTCGCCTTCAATCCAGGGAGAATACCCCAATGAAGGCAGTGCTTATTGGAACTATGATGCTGAAAGAAGAATCTAGTGTGTAGCCTCTGTACCTAATATTTGTTTTAAATGATGTTATAGTTTTAGTTAGGATTATTAGATTGTTTCATTTGTGTCTGCAGTGAATAACCAAGCATCCCAAAATGTCAAAGAACCTTCCATCGTGATCGATCCTACTGCTCATGACACTATGTGTGATAGGTAGCTTTGTTATGCCAACATGGCCAAAGAAGACAGGGAGGTTTGTTATGACAACATGGCCAATGAACACATGAGAGTGGTTGAAGGGCAGAGATAGAACTGGCTCCTTGGACCAGCTGGCTACCTGTTTTCCTGTGCCTTGATCTCCAAGCTACATTACCTGTGAAACACCTAGTCCATGGACTGTCTCACTGTGAGTTGAGGTTCCTTCAAGTCCTGCTTCACCACGCTACTGGAATATGCATCTCTTGAGCTGGGGCCTATCAGACCCTGTCAACAGGCTGTCTGTCAGTGACCTGCCTTGCTGTTTGCTCCTTGTGGCCGGATTGCCTGACTTGCTCTACAGAGGACTACTTTGCAACTCTCAAGACTCGGATTGCCAATGTACCAGCTGTCTCGTGAAAGCAAGTTGCACTGACCCATTTGTACTGCTTTATGGATTAGTTAACTGTTTATTTTTTTATGTGAGATAGCTTTCTATCTTTTTTGTTTTTGTTTTGTTTTTTGGCATCACTGCCCTCTGGTGGGAGTAGGAGGCCCAGTCTTGCTCTTGGAGAGCTGCTGCTGGATTTGAACTGCCAACACAGTGGGCTGCAGTCCTGCACACAAGCACTACACCACTGGGGCTCAATCCTCTATCTATATAAATGTATAGAGAGAATTATTAGTGTCATGGTTTTGTTTCTCTAGTCTGTCTAATACACTTTGTAATAGTAAAAATTCCAATGTTAAATATAAATCAAGTCTAATAGGAATTATTTTTTTCTTGAATGGATAATAGTGCATTATTTTTATAAAATCTGCATTCGACAGAAAAAGTTCTATTTTTTCAAATGTTGGCATTATTATATTTTATTGACCCAAAGTGACTGTTGTGTACATTATTGAGATAAATTAGAGGATATTTTTTATTTGCCTAGGTGAAAAATTTAAATGGACAAGAAATATGAAAGAAGAAAGAAAATCTGTCAACCAGTCAGCAAATAATAAACTGAACAATGCTACTTAAATTCCACTTTCAAATATGCCAAAATACTGACAAACTATAAATCAAACATGAAATTGATAACAAGAATTGAAATCTCTCAATATTGTAGATACTTTCTGTTCAAATAAACACGTTAAGCAAATGACAAGGCACCTATCCTCTTTCTAATTAATAATCACTACAATGCTGAGATTTTTAGCTCATGAATTTTGCACATGGTATAAAATGAGACACCATTTGCCTGTCAGTTTTTTTGTACCACATTAGTGAGCTAACTTGTGTGTTCTTGTGATGATGGGAGCTATGTCACTGATATTTCAAAAAACAGTAGCGTTACCAAAGTAAACAAGTGTCAGGTGAATTTCCATAAAGGAGGAATAACTGTACATATCTGAGATATTAGCCACTGAACATTATAGATTGACGGGGCATTGTCAGATATCAAAAACCTCATGAAATTCAGCAAACATTGTCAAACATAGTGTCAGACATAGTGACAGAAAATCTGAGACCCTCAGCTTGGAAGACACTTAAAATACGACTTAAGAAGAGCTGCTGACATGTCAAAGTGGAGTTGATCATAATGTTGTGAATGGAATAATGCCTTCAGAAATAAAGCCTTCAGGAATTTTATTTACTGAGGAAAGTACTTATGATGAGATGGAAATACTGAAAACATTAATTAATGAGCTAAATTTGAAATGTCTGAAGTATAAATATAAAATATGTTGCAGTTGTCAAAAATGACAAGAATGGCATAAAGATGGAGAGCATAACCATTGGTGAGCTAAAAGGAGGAATACTAGCCATTTTCAATCACATAGTCATATTGTTCACTATGCTTGGAATGACATAATTCAGAGAAATGGCATCTCATTCATTGTCAAAATCGAATTTATTTCAAGATATATCATGAAGTACAATACTGTCTCTGGTTGGATAATGATTCCACATGCAAGCCACCCCCCCCCCCACCAAGTCAATAGAATGTTTTTTCAAATGGCATATTAACACTAAAGCTAGTGATGTAGCAACCAAAAATCACTCAACTCTTCAGTTGGAAATTAAACACACCTGCAATCAAGATGAATTAATAACTGTTGGCAATTGGAATTCATTATCCAAAGATAATGTTCCAGGAATTTATGAAATATCAGTTGAATATTTCAACAAAGCACTGAAGCATTCAAAGAACTTACTTGTTATGACAGGAATCTTGGAAGATAGTTATTTGGTCAACTGATTGGAAAATATCCACTTTGTTCATATTATAGAAAATATATTGATATCAATGTGAGTAAAATATTGCTGACAGTCATTCTACAATGGTTGTAATGGTGTATTGATAGGAAGCTACCAGAGGTTCAGGCAGGATTCAGAATTTAACTTGAAACAAGTGATATATCTTTGGTGATGTCAGATGTAACTTGGCTGAAAACAGAGAATAGAAGAAATATATTTACTTTTGTTTTATTGAATATGCCATTTGATTATGTGGATCATAACTATGGCATTTGATTATGTGGATCATAACTATGGATATCCTTGAGGTGAATAGGTAAACCTAGCAAAGGAACACTCCATGATTTAAAATCAGGATTGGTGTGTGTCAAGGTTCTATTTTCTCATAATACTTACTCAAACTCTATGCTAACTAAATTATCAGAGAAAATGGAATGTATGTAGAAGAAGGTGGCATTATGATTGGAGAAAGCCTTGTTATCAGACTATCATGTGCAGATGACAAAATCTTGCTTCTAGAATGTTATGAAGACTTGAAGCACTTGATAATGAAGGTCCAGGATTGCAGCCTTTAGTATGGATTCCAGTTCAATGTGAAGAAGAATCATATCCAAAATACTGCATCAATCAGTAGTATCATAATGCAGGGAGAAAAAATGTCAAAAATTTTGTCTTACTTGGATTTGCAGTCAATGCTCATGGAAGCAGCAGTCAAGGTATCAAATGACGAATTGCATTGGCTAAATTTGCTGCAAATGACCACTGTAAAATACTGAAAGTCAAGAGTGTTAATTATGAGAAGGTGCATTTTCCAGGTAATAGAATTTTCAGTTGCCCCATATACGTGTGAAAGTTGGACATTGGATAATGAAGATTGATGAATCCATGCATTGGTGGTGTGATGCTGGATAAAAAAAATATTAAAAGTACCATGGACCAACAAAAGAATCAACACATTTGGTTTTAAAAAAATACATCCAGAATACTCCTTAGAAAAGAGAGGAGAGGGAGACCATGATGCATGTACTTTGACCATGTTACAGGAGTAGCCAGTCCCTGGAAAAGGACACCCTGCCTGCTAAAATAGAGTGTCAATGAAAAAGAACATGAAGTCAGGCATAACAACAATTGTGGGGAAAAGTCAAGGGACAATTCGAAGTGCTTTTTGAAGTCAATGAATGCTGGACAAAGTATAATAAAACATAATTGAAATGAAATATATGATTAAACTTATGCATAAGTTTGCCTTATATAAGAGGTCTTGAAATGAAATCTAAAATGGAACAAAACGTTAATGTGTGTTAGTATTTTTAAAATATTTAATTATTTAGAGAAACTGCTCATATGGACTTGATATAAGTTGAGTGCATCCATAAAGACTAAATAGCTATACATTTCAAGAGTCTTCATTATGTTTAATAATTTCTGGGAATGTGTTTTTAGCAATTTAAACTTAAATGTGAATAAGCCCTTATGCCAATTGTTTTTATTCTTGTTTTAGTCAGTGTTAATGATAAGATGTGAGCATGGTTCAATGAATGTGCAAATGGTATGCATGTTTACAAAGACTTTGCAGTGTGTGGAAAACTTAACTCAAAAGTGAACAAACTTAATACAAAGTCCTGTTTGATTATCAAAATATCATGTGAAAGTGAGTTACTTGGCTAAATTTGGTAATGATGTTGTCAGCAATTGTAACTAATTTTTCAAATTAGAATATTATTTTCTATATATTTTACAATATGTACCTTTTATATTTTAAAAATATGAGTTTTTCATCAGAAAAGTCTATCCTTATGTATTCTCAAACAGGGTTCCTTGCTGTATTGTGAACTCTTTTTTTCCCCCACGGTCACTTTTTTTTCCCCCTTGATACTATTTATAAGCTTTCAGTTGCTAATTCCTCTTTGTCTGAATAGTCTTACACAGTCTGTTCCTTCTTGGTAATCAGTTTTATACTAGTCTTGAAATCTAGCAGTGCATGTGCTCCAAATTTGTTTTCTATTCTTTAGTATTGTGTTGACTAATTTGAGTTTCTTAACTTCCCTTATAAATGTAGGCTTGAATAAGAAATATCTTAGATGTTTATTAGAATTTTACTGAATTGATAAGTTCAGTTGAGAAGAATTTACATTAACAATACAGCATTGAGTCTCTCCATCTATGAATCAAGAATATCTTCCTTAATATATTTCATCTGTGGTTTACAATAATTTGCATATATATCATTAGAGCTGTACCTAAGCAAATATTTGGGAAAACTCACTTCTTATCTTAGTTATGTACCCTTCCCTACTGATTATGAGACCAAAGACTACAAACATCTCTGGCCTACTGTGAATTTTCCAGCCCACAAAACTGTAGGAGATATTCCCTTGAATAAAATAAATTCATTCTGATATTAATTCTCCAATAAATTCTAAAGCAAATCACTTTAAAATTAAATGATGATTGTTCATTGCTATTGTATAGGAAAGCAAATGAGTTCATACATTAACCTTGTGTTCTTAGTTTGAATAATTGCATATTATTTTCAGAGGTTTTTTTGTTAAATCCTTCTATTTACCTGTTTCTGCATAAACATGCCATCTACTAATAGGCAGATTATTAAGTCTTAATTTCTGAACATAGGTTACTGATACTAGATTTTCCTTTATTTTTAATCCATGCACTTAATATTATACAGTAACAGAAATTCAATTTGATTCAGAAGTGAATGTGGAGGAAGGAATAGCACTGCTAAAGTCAGATGGATCTTGGCTGAAAGCAGAGCATACTATGACGATGTTTACTTGGGCTTTATTGGCCATGAAAAGATATTCCACTGTATGGGTAATAACAAGGTATCGAATGGGCATTTCAGAACAATTTCTTGTGTCAATGATGAATCTGTATATGTATGGACTTAGAGTCATGTGAACAGAACAAAGGAATCAAGTTTAATTAAGATATTCACCATGGTTATATTTTTCAGAATACTTAGTCAAGTTGTATGTTGGCAAGTACTCTCAGAAGATGGGCTATCTTAAAAAGATAGCTGTATCATAATTAAAGAAAAACTTATTAACAAGCTGCTAGGTACATATGACAAATCTTGCTTTCTATTAACTAGAAATACTTGAAGCACTTATTGATGAAGATCAAGGACTGCAGTCTTCTTCTTTTTTTTTTTTTTTTTGAGGGGGCATTATTGCCTCTGGTGGTCATGGGCAGTGCCACTCCTGAGAGCTGCCTCTGGATTTGAACCACCAAGTCCGCGGGCTGCAGTCCCGCACTCAACCACTTATGTCACCGGGGCTCAGCCCTGCAGTCTTCTTTTGAACGTCTAAATGTGAAGAAAACAAAAGCCCTTAACACTTGGACCAGGCGGTGGAGCATAAAAAACAGAGAAAATACTGATATTGTAAAGGATTTAATTTTTATTGGGTCCATTATCAATGCTCCTGGAAACAACGGTCAAATCTGCTATATAAAATTTTTTAAAGCAGTGGTTCTCAATCTGTGGGCCGCAAACTCTTTGGGGGTCCAACGACCCTTTCACAGTGGCCACCAGCTTCATAACAATAACAAAACTGCAGTTAGGAAATAGCAACAAAAATAAAATAATTTTATGGTTGGGTGGCTGACTACATTAAACTATATTAAAGTGTCGTGGCACTAGGAAAGATGAGAACCACAGCTGTAAAGTTGAAAAGCAAGGATATTACATTGAAGACAAGATGAACCTGAGCCATATCTCAGCATTTTTTAAATTAATAAATCATTTTATTGGGGGGCTCATACAGCTCTTTTAACAATCCATGCATCAGTGGTATTAGCTCATCTTTTTTCCTTCCCTTCAACACCCTCCTACCCTCATGGTCCCCTGATAGACTATAAATTATTACTATTTTCATATCTTACAGCAAAACATTCACTGTCTCCCTTTGCCCAATTTTTGTCCCCCTGGCTGCATCAGTTCCCCATTTCTCCCCCTTCTTCGTCCTCCTTCCACCTACCCTCATGGTTTTGCTATTCTCATTACTGCTCCTGAGGGGGTTATCTGTCCTGGATTCTCTGTGCTGAACACCAGTGTACAAATCTGCTCTAGCCAGATTTGTAAGGTAGAACTGGCATCATGACAGTGGGTGGGAAGGAAGCATTAAAAAACTAGAGGAATATGGTGTGCTCTGTGGGTGCTATGCTACAACCTGGCTGATTCTTTCCTTCCTTGTGACTCTTCTGTGAATGAAGGTCCAATTGTCTATAGATGGGTTTTTCCATTTCCTCTCCAACTCCCACCATTTGTATCAATATATTTGTTTATTAGGGTCTTCTGATCCTATCAACACTTCATGATCTCACAAGTTGCTTTGTTTCTTCCATGTGAGCTTGTTACTTCTCTTCTAGATGATCACTTGTATAACTTTCAGTATTAAGATCCCAGATGCTCTATCTTTTAATAGCCAGTCATCATCAAGTTTCTTCACCACATTTGCTTAATACATCCATTCTTCCTGTTGGGAAGGTGAGCATCACAGAATGCAGGGTTATTAGAATAAAGTGTTCTTGCACAAAGAAAGTCCATGAGTGGAGACCCAATGCCCGCTTGCTTCAATACTTAACATTTAAGTATATTTACATAGACCTACATCTCTATTAATATATTTACATATGTGCATGCCCCTATTTGCACCTCTATAAATGTCATTTGCCTTCTTGTTCTTTCCTCTATATCTTTTTTATTTCCTCTTGTCCCACTATTATATTTGTCCTTCATTCATCTCTCAATACTTTCTCTTGGGTACATTGTGCTTGATCAATACCCAGTGAGCATTCTACACCCTCTTCCCCATCCATTTTAGATCTCACATTGTTCCCTTGTCCCTAGGTTTGTTGATCCCGCCTCTCTTTCTCCCACCTCCTTCTCTCTCGTGCCCCAGAGCCATCGACTCTGTTATTTCCTCCTTGAGATTGGTTATCTTATATGGATAGACATGAGAAAAAAATAGAAGACAAAGAAAGAAAGCTTATAAATAGTTGCAGGCCTGTCTGATGATCCCTCTGGTTGTTTTCTAATCGAATCTGGTGAATGCCACGCCCTGCCCACCAATTCCAAAATCTATTTTCGGGATTCCTCAGAGACTTGCTTTGCTCCACTTGCTGCTCCATTGTGCTCCTTTCATGTTTTATCCTGGTGTCTGTGGTGGGTTTGGGTGGGGGTAGGGGTGGGGGGTGTCAGTCTGGATACATTGGGTCAGTGATGGGGCCATGATCATTCTCCATATATTGGTTGCTCCAAGCTGGAATGCTGTCCTTAAGGATTGGTAGGCCAGGTCACAGTTCTCTCTCTCTCTCTCTCTCTCTCTCTCTCTCTCTCTCTCTCTCTCTCTTTCTCTCTCTCCCCCCCCCCTCCTCTCTCCCTACCTCTCCCGCTCCCTCCATCCCTCTCTCCCTCCCTCTTAGCTAGCTCCTCCTGTGGTCTGGGAAGACCCACCTCTCTCTTCAGATTGTATCTTCAGTGCTGTCCTCTGTAGTGTGTTCTTGGGAGACTGTCAACTTAACTGGGCCTGGGGCCAGCCCCACAGACCTTCCTGTTTGTTCATTGCTTTTTGCTGGCTCGTATGTTGTCTGCAAGGCTTGACACCCCAGGTTGAGGTATGGTCCCCTTCTTGCTTTTCTGTGGAGACATGAATAATACCTTCCCTCTGTGTGGGTTAGTGCCCTGTTACCCCACTCTCCACATCCTCCTTTCCCCCACCGGCCCTTTCCCCTCCTTTTTAGTTGGCTACCATATGCATCCCTGGGTTGGGTCTGACCCCTGCCAGAGTGTCTGGACCTCACCCCTGGAATTTATGCATTGGGTGTCCTTTCCCCTATGCTGCTTGTACATGTTAAAAATAGCTTCTGTGGATTCATGTTGTACTTGTCATTTTGTGCTTGACTTTCTTCACTTCACATAATTTCCTCCAACTTATCCCATGCATAGATGTGCTTCATGTATTCGTCACTGCATTTTAGGGATGCACAGAACTTCACTGTATGTATACACCCGGATATTTTAATCCATTCATTGGTTGATGAAAATCTAGGCTTTTTTCCAATTTGTTGAAACGGTGCAGTGTGCT
Organism: Nesogale talazaci; assembly: GCA_004026705.1. Lineage (NCBI taxonomy): Eukaryota > Metazoa > Chordata > Mammalia > Afrosoricida > Tenrecidae > Nesogale > Nesogale talazaci. The sequence goes on from PVJH01003311.1 coordinate 129,193, forward strand.
GTAATGAACACTGGTGCACAGATATGTGGCCATGGTTTGCTTCTTGCCTCTTCTGGATATATGTCCAGTAGCGGGACTGCTGGATCATATGGTAGCTCAATTTCCATTTGTGTTAGGGATTGCCATATCGATTTCCATAGTGGAGCACACCACCAACAGTGGATGAGAGTCCTCCTCTCAGCACATCCCTTTCAAAACTTGACGCTGTCTGATTTTTTAAATTGGGCTATCTTTGAGTGTTAGATGGTATCTCATAGATGTCTTCATTTGCATTTTGCTTTTGGCAAATGAACAAAAATATCTTCTCATGTTTGTTGGCAGTTTAGATTTCTGTCCCTGTGAAACTTCTGTTCAGTCCTTTTTCCCATCTCTTCAATGTGTTATTTGCTTTTTTCTTATTGTAGGCTAACAGAGTATTATAGATTTTAGCAATAAGGGCTTTGTATGCTAAACATGTTTTCCTAGTCTGTAGACTTTCTTGTAATGCTCTACGTATAGTCTTTCAATGTGCACAGGTGCTTTATCTTCTGTAGGCCCCACTAGTCAATGTGTGCTTTCTCTGTGTTTGTGTCCTTCGCTATTTCCAATAGTCCATATATCCCCTGCACCAGAGTCCTTAGATTTGTCCCAATTCCCTCATCGATGGCCTTAATAGTTTGTTGTTTTTACCTTGAGGTCTGTGATCCACCTTGAGTTTGTTCTTGTACATGTGGTGAAGTAAGAGTCTTGCTTCATTTTTCTATTAGATGGCCATTTTTTCCACTTTCCATCACTACTTGTTCCATACTTCCAATATGATATTGTGATGGGTAGTTTTGTTATGCCAACATGGCCACAGAAGATTGGTGGGTCTGTTGTGACGGCACAGCCAATGAACACATGAAAAGAATTGAAGGCAGAGATAGGAAGGGCTCGGCGAGTCCTGCCCTCTATCTTGCTTCCGGATATTCGGACCAGAGAGCTGCCTTGTTCATCCTGTGCCTCGACCTCCAAGCAACACTACCCATGGAACACCTAACTGTGGAGTGTGTTGCTGTGAGTGGAGGTTCCTTCAAGCCCTACTTTGCCACGCTTCTGGAATATACATCTCTTGAGCTGGGGACTGTTGGACTCTGTCATCTGGCTGATTGTTGGTGGCCTGCTCTGCTGTTTGCTGCCTATGACCAGATAGCCTGAATTACTCTACAGAGGACTACTCAGTGCCCCTCAAGACTTGAAGGACTGCCAGTCTTCTAGCTGTGTCATGCAAGTGAGTTGCACCGAGCAATCTGTACTGCTTTATAGATAGTTAACTGTTCCTTTCATTTCTTATATACATTTTTCTCTATATAAATATATAAAAAGAATTACTAGTTTCTTGATTTTTATTTCTCTAAGAGAACTCTGCCTTACACAGATACCTTGTTGGCTTTTACCAAAGATCAACTTCTCTGTATGCTAATGATTTCATTTCTGGATATATGGCATTCCAAATAGACTTCCGTTGTTGATCTTGTATCCTGCCAGTATTTTGTTATGGGATTTTTGCATCAATATTCATTAGAGATATTAGTCAGTGGTCCTTTTTTTGTTGCATTGATATTTTGGGTATATTTTTTCAATTCCCATGTCCCTATTTCTGTCCTAATTTTTATTTTTTCTTTTGCTCCTAGTCGGATTGTCCTGTTGACTCCATTCTAATTGCTGGAAGTTCTGTGTCATATATCAAACACATATATCTCCTCCTTTTTCATGTGTGCATTTTTCACTATCAAACTTCCTCTGATATATGTTTTTGCTGTGTCCCAGAGGTATATTGTATTCTCATTCTCATTGGTTTCTAGAAACTTCTTGATTTACTCTCAGATGCTGGTCAACATTCACTCATTTTGCAATAAAGAGCTATTCACCCTCCAACTATTTGCACTTGTTTCCTTCATTCTCATCGTGTTGATCTCTAGCCGTACAGTGCTCCCAGGGGAGATTCTGCATGGCCTCTTTGTGTTTGAATTTACGTGGGCTCAACTTGTGTGCCAGTATGTGGTCTGTCTTTGAGTAAGTGCCATGTAGGGTTGGAAGGAATATGATTGCTTCTTGTTGTACTTGGGTGGAGACCTCTATCAGATTAACGTGTATCAGGTCAAGTCACCAATTGTCTACAGGACGGGGAAGCCTCACCAGCAAGGATGAAGGTACTGGGTCAAAACAGGGAGGATCCTGCTCCCAGTGGAGGGAGTGCCAGGTGACAGTAGGGAAACACCATGACCAAGGGTTAGGTACCTAACAACAGAGGGGCTAGCTGACTCAGCTGTGGGTGAAGGCACTGTGCAACAGCGGGAAAGGAAGAGCTTCTGCTGCCATGGGTGACTAACCTTATTGCAGTCAGACTGAGGACAGGGTCCAGCCATTCTCGCTGGGACTGCGTGTGTGAATTGACTGGGACCCAACCCCTTTGAGTTATTGTGTTGGAGAAGACAAGTGGAAACACCGTCTTATCAAAGCAAATGAATCTATATTTCTAAGCAGAAGTACATTCAGAAGGTTCCTTAGAAGTGAGGATGAAGAGACTTTGTGTCATGTATTTTGGCCATATTATCAGGAGAGACAACTCACTGGAAAAGGAGCTCATGTTGAATAAAGTGGAGGATCAGTGGAAGGAAGAACCTGTTGGAGAAAATGAGTTAACACAGTGGCTACAAGTGAGGGCTCAAGCACAATGGCAATTGCTAGGATTGCACGGGATTCGGAGTATTTGGTTTTGCTGTACAGAGGGGCATGGTTAGAACACCAACATGTTTCTTCTACATATGGCTTTCATGTCAAAATATAAAATTTAGGGCTATATTTTAAATTCCATTATTTCAAAATAGATATTGTTCTAGTCCCCCAAGACCACTTTGTGGACCCAGATGTTAAAATGTGTTGTTTAATCACCCAATATGTATAGATTATGGAGCTATCATTCTGTCACTGATTTATGGTTTAATTATTTTATTATGGGGCTGAGCCCCGGTGGCATAGTGGTTGTGCGCGGAACTGCGGCCCACTGGGATGGAGGTTCAATTCCAGCAGTGAGGCTGGACCTCCTACTCCCACCACCGGAGAGCAGTGATGCCCGCCCCCTCCAAAAAAAAAAAAAGCAAAAAATTATTTTATTATGTGAGAACAAAGTTTGCATAACTTTTATTTTTTTGAAATCTCTTAAGGTATAATTAGTGAATCAAAATGCACTTTATCTCAATGAAATTCCCATACCTGCCCCACAGAACGTATGTTGTGCCATTGACCACTAGATAATTTCTACAAATATCAATTACAGCAAGTTGATTGATTGTGCTACTTAGATTAACTGCATCATAATTTATTTTTAAACTGCTCAGTCTTTGAATTACTGAAAAGAATGCTGAAACCTTCAACTACAATATTAGACTTGTCTCTCTTTCCTTTCCATTATTTCAGTCTCTATACCATATATTTACATTTTATATTAGATGCATACTTTTTAAATTTTGTGTCATCTGAGATCTGGTGGCCCAGTGGTTGTGTGCAGGGCTGTGTGCCACAAGTTTGACAGTTCAAATCCAGCAGCATCTCTCTAAGAGCAAGGCTGGGCTTCCTACTTCCACCAGGGCAGTGATGTGAAGAAATAAAAAAGATTGCACTTTGTCCATGAAATTAGAAAAAAAGGATTTCATGTCTTCTTACAGAAGAAACACTTTTACTTTTATTTAATCTCAAGCTTTATCTCTAATAAATTTCTCTCTTCTGAATTTATTTTATAACAGGTGTACACTATTACTTCTGCTTGCATTTGATTGACATTAGCATTGTATTTATTTTTATTTTGCTCTATTTTAAACTGTCAGTGTTAATATTAAAAGTGGGTTTCTTCTGAAACAACATGCAATTGAATTTTGTTTTCTTATCTATTTTAAATATCATTCTGTTTTAGTTGATGAATTTATACAATTCTTTGTAAAACTGTTTTTCTGTTTAACATAATGTGGTGTTACCAAATATGGAGGGGTGAGTGTTGCAATGATACTGGTATCTGTGAAAACTGTACTTTAAATACCAGTAGGGTTGCCCATGGTGGACAGGTTTCAAAGAGCTTCCAGAGACCAACACAACTAAGAAGAAATATCTGGTGATTTACTTCAAAAAATTGGCTAGTGCAAACTTTATGAATAGTACAATCAATATCTGTGAGTGCAACAGTCAAGAAATCAAATAACATATTGCATTTGGCAAATCTTCTGTTAAAGTCTTCTTTGGAGTGCTAAAAAGTGATGTACATATCACTTTGTAGACTAAGCAATATCTGACCCAAACCAAAATCTATTTAATTACCTCATATACAAGTGAAAGCAGGATGTGTTAGGTTGGGTTCTTTGCAGAAATAAGTCATATTTGTATTTGCATGTATAAAGAGATTTCTATCAAGAAATGGCTCACACACACAGTTGCAAATATAAGTATTTCTAGTCTTGTTCAAACCCATAGGTCAAACACATAGGTCTCCTGGCTCCTGTAGCTGCAGGAGTTGATGAAAATGAAGCAGGTAAATGAAGCAGATAAAGCATGAGGACAAAAGGTGCAGAACTGAATGAATTCAAAGTAAGCAATTCTCTGATGGTTTTTGAGATGTAGACAATATAATGGGATATATATATATAATGTCTTATAACATAGTATACAACATATTGATTAAACTCAACACTCAATCACTGCTATCTATCTGGTTGATTCCATGTCATGCCAACTCCACAGGAAAGAGTAGAACTGCCCCTGAGGACAGAAAGTTATATATTCCTCAATTTAATATATATGTGTATATATATATATAGCTACACACATATTTGTGTGTAAGTGTGCATATGTATATGGAACACACACACATATATCGTGTTGTTAGGTGGAGTTGAAGTGGCTCTGACTCATGGGAGCACTATGCACTACAGAATGAAATACTGTCCAGTTCTGCACCTTCTTCATAATTGTTATTTTTAGCTCTTTGTTGCAGCCACTATATTAATCTACCATATGAACTTGAAGATAAACCCACCTGAATATCAGCTGAGGCACCTAATCTTACCACACAAACTGTAAAACAAAAAATGTGCTGAAAAACTTGACTTATATTCGAGTAAATACAGTATCTCCTTGAGTCTCTTTTTCCTTTTTTCTACCCCTCTACTTTACCAAGCATGATGTTCTTCTCTGGGGACTGATTTCTCCTGAATATCTCCAGAGTACAGGAACACAGTTTTGCCATCCTTGCTTCCAGGAAGCATCCTGGTTATACTTTTTCCAAAATAATTTTGTTTTGCTTGTTGTTTTGTTTATTTGTTAATTCTTTACAGTCCATGGTTCTATCAATATTCTTTGCCAGCAGTGCCATACTAATACATAAATTCTTGTTTCTTCATTATTCAATATTCAACCAACACATGCACAAGAGGCAACTGAAAACAACAACATTTGGATAGGCATGAGTTAGCCTCGAGAGTCACATACGGGCTCTTCAACACTTTAGAGAAGTCTTGTGTGGTAGGCTTACTTAGTACATGAATCATTTGATTTCTCAATTACTGCTTCTGTGAGTACTGATTGTGGGTCAAAACAACATGAAGTCCTCAATAATCTTCTTTTCCTTTTTTTATGCTGTGAACTCTTGGTCCGATTGTGAGACTGTGGTTTTCTTTACATTGAATTGTAATCTACATTGAAGATTCCAATCCTTGATCTTCATCAGCAAGTGTTCAAGTACTCCTCACTTTCAGCAAGTAAAATTGTGTCACCAGCATATCATAGACAGTAAATAAACCAATCCTGATGCCTCATTTTTCTCCATATAGTCGATGTTTATGACTATTTTCTCAGTATATAGTTTGAATAAGTATCTTGAAAGATTAGACCCTGACTTACACCTTTCTGAATTTCAAATCATGCAGTATTCCTTTGTTCTAGTCATATGTGAACACAATGAAGTGTTATAGAATTCTTATTCTTCTTAATACTACTATCCTCAATGGATATGCAAGTATGTATATGTGCATATGTAATGTTTCCTATGCATATTTGTCTGCACATGTACTAGTTACCATTTAGTGCAGAATTTTTATTTATATTTCAGTGATGGCTTCGCTGCATATAGGCCATATAATTTGGCAGATGTACTTCTGTTGGTGGCCTTCTTGGTAGGTTAGAATCATGTAGAGTTTTCTGGCCAGTCTTATAAGATGAGTCATGAAAGAGATCCCTATAGTTCTGCAGTATGATCATTGTTCTGAATGTAGACATACAGTCTTCATTTGACAAGCAACTACCTTCATTCAGTGCTAATAGATTATGGATCATAAACATATCCATCACCATGCAAAGCATAACAGATCATCGAAGAAAAAATTAGAAGTACTTCTTTGTGCAATGAAAATGGTATATGTAATCTTTAGGCTGGGTAGTTCAGACAGAACAAACAAATTAAACAAGTGATTCTGAATTCACATGGCAGTTATATTTGTTGTATCCCTACATTTTCCTAAACCTTAGTGGATATATATTATAATTAATGAAGAAAGTACTCAAGCCTGGTTTGTTGCACAGATATGTTTAAACATTTAACTCTGGTGTAGCCCAAAATAAAAAGTACATCATTTTTCTATTTAAATATAGTCCTAAATATAGTGGTAGAAAAAATGTTAACAGTGAACTGAACTTCATCCAATACACTTGATTGCTTACTTTATCAGAGGGGAAGATAGGTATAACTACCAGAAAATAGGTATAATTGGACCTAGAAGACATAGGAAAAAGTCAATTGGATATACTTGAGGGTTATTATAAAGAACGGAAGATGGAATTGAAAACTTGCAAAACAAAAAGCTATAAGCTAGCATGGTGCACAAAAGAATTACAAGTCCTTTTGTACTAATGGAGTATGACATTTCAAATAATAATGACAGGAGAAGTGTTTCAGAGTTAGTCAGGAACCATGCCTTTTAAAAATTTAAAGATGCTTAAACTTTAGTATGGGCACTGTGGAAGTCATATAAGCTATATTTAAAGCATCAAGGAAGACATTTGGATTTTGTTCTAGGAAACTTACTTTAGCTGAAGCAGTGAATCTTATTTTATGAATAAAACTATAGTTAGAATAATAGGATGATGACTGATAAGTTTAAGGCAAGGGTTTGACAAATATTTCCTGTAAAATGCCCAAAACTTATAATCAAACCCATTTACAATGAGTTGATTCTGATTCTCATTGTGATCATATGTACAGGGTTTCAAGGTTATAAATCTTTTTATTTTTGGTTATAAATCTTGATGGACCAGATAATCTAATATTTTTCTAAATTTATTTGGTTATTTTATTAAAATATTTTTATTGGAGAATCTTATAACTCATAACAGATCAATTGTAACAACCATATTTGTGCATATGTAGCCAGAATTTTTGTTTAGATATTTAATTTCTAGTGAGCCCTTGATATTAGTTCCTTTCCCTCCACCACAACCTCATGATAAATTGTAAATTATTATTATTTTCATATTTCACGCTGAACACTGTCTTTCTTTTCTATGGTTTCTATTGTTCTTCCCCCTGGAGGAAGAGGGATGGTTCTCTGTTGACTATTGAGATCAGTTCTACTTCTGTCCCTCCTTGCCCCACCTGCCACCACCATTCTGGCACTGCTACTCCCATTCCTGTTCCTTGAACTCTTATCTCTTATCTGTGAATGTGCACATGCTCTAGTCTAGGCAGTACTTGATAATGGGCGATGAGGAAGCCTCAAAGAATCAGAGAAATATTGTGTTTCATCAGTGCTTTACTGTGCCTTGGTTGACTCATCCTTTCCTGGTGAACCTTCTGTAATGGAATGTCCCATTGTCTCCATAAGGGTTTGGGGTCTCATTTTTACCCCACCTCATTCTCAACAATATCAGATTTTGTTTGCATGTTTGGGGTTTTTGGATGCCTGTAACCTGGTACCGATGCCATCTCATGATCGCACAGACAGGGGTGCTGTTTCCATGTGGGCTTGTGGTTTCTCTGCTAGATGGCCTCTTGTTTAACCTCAAGTCTCTAAGATCCAAGAAACAAGCAATGTATGGATTGTGACAAGAGTTGTAAGAGTCAAAAGTTTAAATTAAAAAAAAAAGATGCAGATGCTATGTCTTTTGATAATGGAGCATATCCACTATCTTCACCACATTTGCTTATGCACCCATTTTGGCTTCAGCAATTGTGCCAGGAAGGTGAGCATTATAGAATGCCAGTTTGTTAGAGAAAAGTGTTCTTGCTTTGAGGAAGGGTATGAACATAGACCCAAAGTCTGTCCCCTACCTCAGACATTGCAAGGTAAAATATCTCTATTTTTATTAATATATTTCTGTACGTACACATTTATGCTTATACCTCTATCCATAGCCTTGCTTCCTAGATTTTTCATCTGCTTCCTTTGACCTTCCTCCTGCCCCCAATCACACTCACTCTTCTGTCTCTTCATAATTCCTTTCAGCTAGATTGCTGTTGCTGTAAGGCCCTAAGTATCTCTATACCCTCCTTGTTGTTGAGTTTAATTCCTTAGTTGTTCCCCTGTCTATGGTGTTGTTTGCTCACCACTTCCTTTCCCTGCCTCCTTTCCCTTCAAGTCCCATTGCTTTCTCCTTGAGCTTGATCCCATGCCTGTCTTTTGTATGTAGGCAAAAAACAAAGCAGACACCAAACAAAAAAAAAAAAACCTGAAAAAATAGAAACAAAAAAATACAGACAGAATTCCAGGTCTGTCAGCTGACCTTTATGAAAATCTCCCCACTGGTCTTGAGGGGATTCTGGGAGCTGCCCCTGCTAGCCTGAAGTCTATTTGGGGGCTCTTCAGGGGCTTTGTGGCTTTCTTTCGCTCCCCTTGGTGATCTGTTATATTCTCTTCTGGGTTCTCCCTGCTGCAGAGGATTCAGACTGGGCCAACTCCGTACCACGTCACCAGTATTGTCCTCTGCCCTGATACGATCCAGTGAGAGGAAAACAGACCTTGAGCGGTTGTCAGTCTTCTACCTCGGTGCCTGAGCAGCTCCAAACAGAGACACCAGGCTTGGTGTGTTTATATGGGATCTAGACCGGTCCCTTCTGTTTTTCCTTCTTGGTTTTTCCCATGTGTGCATGACATGCGGACACCTGTCCCCAACCTGTAGGTTGGTCTCGTTCTCTGTCACACACACTTCTAGAGCAGAGGCCAGTCTGTGTCCAGCTCTGAAGTCCGATCCTCTCCCTCAATCTTAATGTGGTTACTTTGCAACAAGCTTTGTTGCTCCGTAGTGGGGTTTGCATGCACACTTCCAATTCTCTCCCCCTGGATTGATTAATCCCTGCTCCTCACATGCCATCATCTCCCTCTCTATCTCCCTCTCTCTCCACTTTTACCCCACTCTTTTTTCCCCTCCCCTTCCCTCTTCTTTGTGATGTTTTGACATGTGCCTTCTTGGTTTGGACTGACCTCCATCCAAATGTCTGTGCTTCAACTTGGATCATGTGACCTATGTGTCTTTTCTTCTATACCTATTGTTCATGTTATCCTTATCCTTTTTATCATGTTATCCTCATCCTTTTGTGATTGGCTAACTTAAATTAGTATAATTTCCTCCAACTCTTCCCTTGAAACAACCTGTGTCATGTGGTCATCAGTAATTTTTAGTGATGCTCAGTATTCCATTGTGTCCATGTGCCGGAGTTTACTAATTCTCTGTCTATGGAGGGAACTTTAGGTAATTTCCAATTCTTCGTGATTGTGAATTACATTGCAGTAAACATTGGAGTGCAGACAACTTTTCGTGGTTTATTTCTTGCCCCTTCTGGGTATATGCCCAGTAAATTGATAGCTGGACCATAAGTTAGCTCAATTTACATTTGTTTTAAATATTGCCAGATCACTTTTCAGAGAGGTTGTATGTATCACATGACCAGCAGTAGTGGAGAATTCCTATTTTGCTACATTCTGCCCCACATTTGTTGCTCTCTGCTTTTTTTTATATGGGCTAACCTCAAGGGTGTTAGATGGTACCTATAGTTTTATTAATTTCCATTTATCTGATGGCAAATAACCTAGAGCATTTTTTCATGTGTTTATTGATGATACAGGTCTTTGCTCTAGCAAACTTATTTCCAAATGTTTTTGCCTACTTCCTCTGAAAATATTAGCTCTCTAGAGCAATATGAAAATTAAAGTAATCATTAAACCTAACAAACCTCTTTCTTAAAACAAATAAAAGAAATCAACCTAGCAAAAACTCATATCTGCACAAAAATCCAGGACTGGCTTATCAATAGTTAAAGTGATGACATTAGATATGTTCTATTAGACAGTTCAGACCCGCAAGGTCATTGCAATGATTCTGACCATTACTCTGAATACTACAGGTAGCTACTTAAAGTCACTTGAGATATAGAGTTTGGGGATTACAAAATTAAATTTAAGTTAATGTGGCTTAGGTCTCATTACAAGATTCATGCTAGGTTCCTGTGACAACCCATTTGTTTAGTAAACCTTTGAAACGTATTTTTTTCTTTTAATTTATTCTGTCTGAAATATAGGTTTTCCTCACGTTCTGCTGTTGCAGCTGGAGTTCAGATTATCCACAACTTTATACACTATTACTACAATGACCTTTTTCACTGGTCTGCTTACACATTGCTCTCCTTAAATCCAGTCTTCGTGCTACACTCCTTTCCCTTCTCACTCATAGTAACCTTGAAATGACCGACAAAACTCTGCTATCCATTTCAATTTATTTCTCTGACACAATTTGCTCTTTATCTACCCTGCTCACTCCACTCCAGCTCAAAGGCCTCGTTCCCATTTCTGCTATTTAGTAGGTATGTTATAACTTCAGGGTATATGTACTTGTTATTCCTCTGTCTCAGATACTCTGCCATGAGTGACATACAACAGAGCTTTTATCAAAAGTCTTCCTCAGTGAGGAATGTTCTGCTGGATGCAGTTTATGAGGCTCCGCAGAGTCACTCAGGCATGGATTTTTACCAAATAAGTACTTTTCTCTAAAGTGCTTTGCACTCAGGCCATATGACTCAGCAGATCAGATGTGCTGGAAGTGTTCTTTTGGGGTAAGCAGACGTACAGATTTATTGGTAAATAGTATTATAAAACTCATGGAGCAAATCTTTGTGGTTGTCAGAGAAAAAATGACAACTTTTGTAGAGAGAGTCTTATTGAGATATGTCTGCAGTTTCATGATACAGATTATTTGCTTTCTGCTCTTAGCTAGCCCTTACAGCAGATACTACTGCTTTCTTATATTGCTCTTGGCACAGTCTGACAGTGCATAGATTCATACTCTGCATATGTCCCTTCACATTGAAACTTTACTATCACTGTTATAGGAAATATACCAGGGCAAGTCAAAATATATTTTGACTAGGTTTCTGTGATAGGAAGGCTTGTTCTGCCAGCATGGTCAACGAAGATAGGTAAGTTTCTTGTAGCAACATGGTCAATGAACAAACGTAAGGTCAAGTGAAGGCCAGAGATATAAATCCCCGCCCTCTCTTTCTTGCTCTTGGATCTTCGGACCAACTGCGTGCCTTGCTTGTCCTGTGCCTCGGTCTCTAGGCTACCCGTGGCACACCTAATCCATGTTCTATGAGGCTGTGAGTTGAGTTCTTTCAAGCTCTGCTTCACCAAGCTCCTGGAATATACATCTCCTGACCTGGGAACTGTCCAACTCTGTCATCTGGCTGAGTCGTGGTGACCTGCCTTGCTGTTCAGTGTCTGTGGCTGGATAGTCTGGATTGCTCTGCAGAAGACTACTGGGTGGTCTTCAAGACTCGAAGGACTGCCAGTCTACTAGCTGTCTCATGTAAGTGAGTTGCACCGAGTCATTTGTACTGCTTTAAGATTAGCTAACTGTTTATTTAGTATGTTAGATATATTTCTATCTATATAAATATATGAGAATTATTCGTGCCCTGATTTTGCTTCTCTAGAGAACCCTGCTTAACACAGTTTCCAATTCATACATGCAGAGTTTATTCCAAATAAATTATATTTAAACATGTGTCTGCAAGGAGACGATGGCTATAGGCCAGTTTTTCCAATACACTTTTCTAAGTCTCCTTAGGGTGCCTTTAAAAACAGTTCATTCAAAACAGTGATTTCAGGCCTCATTACTAGACAAGTTAAATTCAAAGTAGGAAGGAAGGGAGATAAGACTTTCTAAAGTTTGACACTGTCAGACAGTGACAGACAGATCTAGTCTGTCATAAAGGGTCACTATGAGTCATAATTGGCAGTGAGATGGGGAGGGTTGGCATACTAAAGTAACTATGCCAATTCAGTTTGCTACTTGTTTTGGCAAATAAAATTTAGTTTGATTACAGATGCATCCATCTGTGTACATATTGTAGGTGGCTGTTTTCTTTTTTTACATTAAATAAACATAATTGCAAGTTGCAATAAGCTCTTTAGAGAAAATGTTTGCTGACTTCTGCTCTACAAGATGAACTTTTGTCCAATTTTTGTAGACCAAGTTCATCTTGTAGACCAGAAGTCAGAAAACTTTTTTTCTAAAGAGCTTATTGCAACATGCAATTCTGTTTATTGAACACAGAATAAGACCGCTTGCATCTGGTCTCACTAAACTGTCCTAAAAGACTCACCGCCCAATAAGACAAGCCTAGCAGCTTTGTTATCCAAAATGGCACCAGCTTAGTATAACACCATCTAGTCCTTGCTTTTCTTCCTTTGTGCTTTACTTGCCTTTTCTGTTTCTACACGCTTCTCTAGAATTGTCTGTCTAATAAGTTGCTAGCAAATATGTTTTGGGTCAGACTTTGCAGTGTATCACTGATACATAATTGCAATAATACCATACCATTTATGTATTCTCCTTTTTAAATAAAAAGATGCTTTTAAATAAAAAACATCTAATATTCTAAGGAATTCACTTTTAAAATTATTTTAATTGCATTTTTCTTTTCTTAGGATACAATCCCCATAAAGGCATTATCTTTTCCTGCCTTTATATGCTTTAACTCCTGTGCCTTAAAACTAGACCAGTTGTATAGCAGGTACACAATTAATTTCTACTGAACATACAGATGGATGCCTGCTATATCTATACCTCTGTTCTAACACTAATCCACTGATAGTAAATTGATTCCAACTCATAGTGACCTTATATAGAGTTTCTGAAATAGCAGATCTTTATGGCAGTGTCATCTTTCTCCCCAGGATCAGGAATTGGGTTTGAGTAAATATTGTAGTTAATAATCTGATACTTATCTGATTGGGCCACTAAGTCTCTATTTTAACACTGTACAGTTTTATTGCCACCCTTTGGCCTATATACTTGATTAACCCAGAGTAGAACTTCATACTGTTTTTAGTTAATTGTCTTAGATTGGTTTCTTAAAGCTGAGACTCTGTTCTCTTATGTCCACCTGTTATTTCAGTCACCAACATTGTGTTGGTGATCTGACTAATCTCTTTTGCACTGCCTACTACAGTCTATTGCTGTGTATAGAACATTCTACAGAGTTTATGTAGCTGAACTTAGTAATACAAAAATTGGACTCATGTTCTAATCAGGCTGCTATTAAGTTTAGGGCCTCAGAGACACTCTATAAGATTGTTCTGCCTTGTAATCCTCTTATTGAGAATGGATATATAGAGTATGATCTTTATAAGGTTCCCTTTCAAAGATTTCAACTAACAAATGAGATACAAATTAAAAGAACCAAAAAACAGATTCGTGAGAGAAATCTCACTAGAAAAATGCATTATTATAAAGATAAAAATTAATAGATTTGAGGGTGAAATCAAGTCTTTAAGTTGTAATATTTTGAAAGATAACAGATGACAGAAAAATCCTATATTTTGGTTTCTTGGTGATTATATAACTATAAGTTGATCATACTACTTTATATGCTTGATCAAAATATAAAACCTGGATGTTAGTTTAGGTGCCTTCCTATTGAAAGTCAAATTAAACCAACTTAAATCATATTACATGTTTATGAGTACTAGAATCACCTGATTATTGGGGGGATTGAGAGGCAAAATTTGTAAAATGTTTAAGTTTTTGATCCTTTTGTTGTTGCTATTGTTAGATGTTATTGAGTTGGTTGGAACTCAAAGCAAACCTATTTACAATAGAATGAAATGCTGCCAGTTCCTCAGCCATCCTTATAATTCTTATGTTTAAGCCCATCAAAGCAGTCACTGAGTCAATCCACATTGTAAGAAGTCGACCTTTCTCACCGCCACTTCATGTTACTAAGCTTGATAGAATATTCAATGCATGGTTTCCAGTTGTACATCATCCGTGACATATTTTAGTTGTTGTTCTTTTGGCAGTCCACTTTCAGTTCTCCTCATCAGTATCATTCTCAAAACCAGCAATTATTTTAGGGCCTTCTTTATTCAATGTCTGTCTTTCACATGTACATAAAGCAATTGAAAACATCATGACTTGCAGTCTACCACATTAGTTTTCAAAGCAGCAGCCTTACTTTTCAACATTTTAAGGAGTTTTTTTGCAATACATTTAGCCAATGCAATATGTCTTTTAACCACTTGATGAAATCTATGAAATCCTTGACAACATCAATCCTTTCTCCATTTATTACGCATCAACTATTGGACTAGGTACAGATTTTTGTTATCATATTGAAGACTGGAGTACTTGAGCTTAATCAGCAAGAACCTCAGGTCCTCCTCATTTCCAAAATAAAACATGGCTGTATTATCTGCAATATCAGAGTTGCTAATAAGACTTCTTTCAGTCTTGATGCTGTGGTCTGCTTCATGTAGTTCGGATTTTTTGATTTTTGACTCAGCCTACAGATTGAACAATTATGGTGAGAAGACACAATCCTGACACATACCCGTTGGACATCAGCAACGCTATCCCTTGCTCCACATCCTCTTCTGTACCCATCCTGAATTTCTGGCAGTTCCTTCTCAACACACTGCTACATCGGTTGTCGTTGGCAACATTGTACTTGCATGTGAGATCAATGATGCTGTTCTTTAATTAGCTCAATCTTCTGGGTTACCTATCTTTGGAGCAGGTCCAATATACACCAGTCACTTGGTCTATTAGCAGTTTTCCAAATTTCTTGGCATAGATAAATGAGTGTGGCAAGTACTTTATCAGCTTGCTGAAAGGTTTCATGGAGCATTCTATCAATTCCTGGAGTCTTGTTTTTGCCCACTGCCTTCATCCCTGTGTGCTCGCCTTCATTTAGTACATTGGTTCATGCTCAGATGCAACGTCTCAAAATGGTTGAATGTCAACTATGACATTGCTTTTGGTACAGTGTCTCCATGGATTCTTTCCTTCTTCTCTTAGTGCTTTCTATACCATTCAGTATTTTTCCCATAGAAGTTTTTAAGATGGCAGCTCCAGGCTTGAGCATTTTCTTGAATTCTTTCAGTTTTAGACAAGCTGAGCATACGGTTCTTTTTTTCTAGTTTTCCAATTCTAGGTCTTTGCACATTTCATTGTAGTATTTTTCGTTCTGAACTACCCTTTGAGATTTTTGGCTCAACTGTTTTATTTCATTATTTCTTCCATTTGCTTAAACTGCACTATAGTTTAGAGTTTCAGAGTCTGTTCTTACATTCATTTTTTTCCTTTATTTTCTACCTTAAAGACTTTTGGGTACACCTGTAAACTTACAGAGGAACTCTGATAAAGTGATAGTTAAAATGCTCAGCTACTAAACAGAAGGTGAGGGGTTCAAATATAACAGCCTCTGTAAGGACAGTGATGTAGTGGTATACTTCCTTAAAGATTTGCAAGCCTTGAATTTATATAAAACTGTTTTATTCTGTGGGAGACATTGGACAGTGTAGGATATGATGAAATAATAATAATTTATCAATTATCAAGAGTTTATAGGAGAGGTTGGAGTGGAGAGGGAAGGGAAATATGAGGAACTGATACCAGGGGCTTAAGTGGAAGAAAAT